>JZKD02S1591994.1:0-10193 GCA_000966675.3 Picea glauca
AGGTCCCCATCAAAATCTCCTTCCACTTCGCTATGGGCCTTACACTATCACCAAGGTTGTGGCTGACAATGCTTTTAATCTCAACACTCCCCCCTTCCTTGGCTTGCACCCAGTGTTCAATGTGGACCTCCTCTGGCCATATTTTCCACCATTATTGCACACCTCGGAGATCGCAGAACAGTTGACACCAACATATCTCAACCATGGATGCATGGAACAAGAATCCACTGATTAGATAGTAGACACATAGGTCAAGGGCACTCACCGGTAGAGGATCCAACTTTATCGGGTTGTCAAGGCAAGGAAACTCCTGCACCAAGGCAAGTGGTTCACTCGGGGCCAAATTCAGCAGAAATTTCCTCACTTGATGGGGGAAATCAATGCAATGGATACCATTGCTTCCTAAGGGGGGAGGACTAATCTAGGTGGATATTGGTGGCCACCCACCTATTCCAACTAGCTCCTCTTGATAGTTTTTAGTTAAACACATTTCTTTGTAATGATGACATTTCTTTGTAATTGTGGGTTCTTCACTTTCGGGGCTATCCTAAAGTCCTACACAACATCCAGGTGGATATTGGTGGATGCCCACCTATTCCAATTGGATTATTTTGGAAGTTTTCATGTCAGTACATCTTTCTGTACTTCCAGGGTCGTTTCGGGGCTGTAAACATTGTTTTTTTGGCTTGCCACTGTCAAACTATATACAAAGTCAGAGTTTGACGACATAATTTGTAATTCTCAAAAATAGCTTTCCAACGGGCTATCACACATCTAAAACGAAGGTCATATGCAAAATTTACAACCCTGAGAAGTTGAGGTACCATCTTACCCATTGGGGCCCACACAACTTTTGGCGTTTCATCTCCTAGGGTTAGGTTTTTGGATGTATAGGGTTTTGGCATTCATGAGTAATGTTAAAAATGCCTCTGGAGCCTCATTGTAATCATTTTGCTCAGACGAATGCGTGTAGCAGCCACATCTCTTCTTAGAGATAACTACCACCATTCGGGCAAGTTGTTTTCAGTTCTGCAGTTTTACAATTTCAGTCTATTTTATTGGTTCAATAGAAGTTATTTTTTACTGGATATCTTTTGTTGTTCGCAATATCTCTATGTTATTTTATTCATTATGTTATTCATTTGGTTCCACACATTAATCTAGATTAGGTATAGTCCAATTTCTTGTATTAGTTAAGGTCGAGTGGGCCTCACTCTCGATCAACTGAATACACATATGTTGGACTGACTATTGGTTCTAGATCTACTATTGGGTCTCGATCATAAGGGACTGGCTCATATGTAAGCTAGGTCTTGATCTGGAAAAGAATAATCTGGCTCTCGAACAGGAGTTAAACCCAAAAGGGGTGCTAAGCATGGTGGTGGCTATACAGGTTCTGTTGGTCCCGCGTCTCATGAAGATATGAACTGCATCACGATGGACTTTACAAAACATAAACTGTTCAATTTGTGTATCAATTTTCTGTTTGATTCAACCATGGCTGCAAATGGAGCTTATTGTCAGTTAAACTATGGATTCAAGTCCTAATTCATGCAGTTGTTAGACATTTTGGGAGGATTTTTCTCTTCATAAGCTTGTGATTGATCTGACTGATCTTTGCAAGATCCAAACCGAATAACGAGTGTAGATCAAAACCAGAGAGAATGTAAAATTATTTGAGAGGACTTGCAGGTAAATTTCTCTTTATCATATTCGATTTGGGTTTGAGTGGTGGAAATGCTAACAACCTCTGCTTTTGCAAATCCATGTTTCAAGCTTTCAACCAACATGTCCAAGTACCAGTCAAGTTGGCAACTGTAATCGACAAATGGATCGCATTTCATGCAGACAAGTGTATGGTTGCATGTGTAAGGTGCATCAAGCAAGCTGCATAGTCATGCTTATGTAGGTATTAATTATTTTATCGAGGCTTTTATGATATTGATGTAGCATATATTTATTTTCTTTATTATTACTGCATTATTAATTACAATCATATTTTGAATGTAATTCAAGTCTGTCGAGATACTATTAGAAAGTTAAGAAATCAAACTCACTTATCCCCTTATCACACTCCACTTTCAACCCAATTGTCGTTAAAGACTTGGACTCCATCCTTCGTGATTCCTATGTTTTCGTTGTGGATGACCAGTCCAAACTTGGACTCCATTCTACGTGATTCATATGTTGTCAATGTGGATGAAAAGTCCACAGTCCTTGCATATATATTGACTTGTAACATGATCAACAAAATGTTCTTACGTTTATCACACTCCTTGCAATAGTTGAAGTTTGTCAAGTACACCAGAAACATAAATTATTTTATTTAATAGATTACAAATTTCTTCACAAAGCTTTAGTGATAAACTGCAATCCAGCTTACCTACAGTGATTTTATGGCTAAGAAGGTTGAGACACGCTATCAAAAAAGGACTTGGCTAATTTTCGCTAATCACTATAATTACTATAGTCTTTAGAAATATAGTTCACTAATACCTAGCCAACCAAATGTTATATTATGCAATTGTTATACATGTGAACATTTAAACATTGATAGGGAATTAGTGAAATGCCCACACTTCTATCAAAGTTATATAAAATATTTATAAATAACTCAAATGAAAATATGGAACATATATGTATATAAACAAGGGAAATAGCTGCAAAGCAACTAGTCCCTACCTTGTTTGTATTTTAAGTGGAGTGGATTTGCTAATAACTCATTATTGATTCCTTTTGAAACTGTCATTGGGATAAGTGATAGAGATAGGTGACTTCTACATATCTCTGCAATGTTGACAACTGTGAATGGAACTATGTACATGGACAAGTGAAAATGGAACTATGTACATGGGCATTGAGCATGTGCGGTGACATGTACAATTATTTTAGGTGCGATTATCTATACATGTGAATTTGTGAAAACCTATAGTGCCTTGAAAACCTGCACTTGCCTTCACATGTATGCATTTCCATTTGTGAAAACCTGCACTGCCCTGAAAACCTGCACCACCCTTCACATGTATGCATTGTCATTTGTGAAAACCTGCACTACCGTGAAAACCTACACTGCCCTTCCCATGTATGCATTGTCATTGCATAGCTCACAAAGCTCATCATTCACACGATCGTAATCATGTCAGTTGTTGATAATAAGTAGAGTTCATTGTCCATAGAACACTGAAATGAATAAATTTAACAACAATGGCTAAGCAAGTTGTTATCTCCCAAAATGAATCAGTCAATTTTTTCCATTTTGTAGGTGATAGCATAGTTATTAATAGGGTTCTATATAAATTTTTAGAATTTTGAAATGCAAAAAACATAGGATTTAAGGTGTTATTCTAGAAATAAATCGATCCTCAAAAGGTCTTTTCAAAAAATCAAGAAAAATCTTTTCAATGGCTAACATTTGTTTTGAAGTTGAAGTTAGCCGGTGAAAGCCTCGGGTTTCAACAGCTAAAGGGTAATCCCAGCAGCAAGCGAGCTGGTGAAAGTGTTAACACAAGTTTTTATCCAACGAATTTAGAAACCCAAAAAGGGTACACTGGACACACATCATACGATCATCATGGAGAGTTAATGGAAGCAAATGAGTGGTTACACCTTTTCACCACGTTCTAGTAGGATATCATGATAGATTGTGATCCCGTATTTTGTGTGGAAAACAGAGAAGGGTTTGAATATGTGGCAAACTCTTAATCATCATTACAACCAGAGGATAAAGTACCAGATATATGTTGACATCAAATCAAATCATCATTTCTTATTTCAAACTCACGGTGTTTAAATATTCTATTATGGGGTTTCATATGTCAATTGATAACACGGGGTCATTTTCACCAGCGCCAGCCTTTTCCTTATTTAGAAATATTACTGTGTCAACCATGTACAGATTAATTGGTGATTAAGTTGCAGATGACAAGGAAGCGAGGAGGACCACTTCTGAGGAAAGAATTAGACAACTTATCTTTTTTGCAGTCTCATCCAGAGGTTTAGAAGCATTTCTCGGATGCAGGATGTATGACCTATGTAGAAAATTTGCAGGAGGGTTATCACCAGGCGATAGCAGAGACTTTTGCAAAGTCATATGATGGAAAGAAAGCTACAGTAGGTTCTCTAGAACTTATAGTTGATGAAGCTACCATTTCTTCAGCAATCCAGAACATGTCAAAGTTGGTTTAAAACAACAGTAACCAACAACTTGGACTTTAGATCATACCTCAAAACAGAGTTCTGAAGTATAACCTGGAAGAAAAGTATCCATGTTTCTTACCTTGAAGATGAATGGCAAGTTATGTTCAAAGGTATTCAGCTATATGTAACCTCAGAGGGCAGGTATGACAAGTTGATGTTATATCACTTTAAACTCCTAGATCACTTCACAGGGAAGATGCTTCTAAATATGCCTTTCTTTCTTCATAGAATCCTAACAAAGGTGTGTAATAGGATCAGATCCGAACCATTCAGCATCAAGAATACCCTTTGTCATTATGGCCTGATTAAAATGATCATCTTGGAAGAATTGAGACAGAGAAAAATAACTTGGCAACACTTTGTCTTTTGGGAAGGTTTTGAGACCCAAACTCAACCTATGAATGAAAAGAAGAAAGCAGGCAAGAAGGAGCCAACTCCTCAGAGTAGCTCAAAGAGAAGGAGAGCTCTCCCAAAGTCACCAGAAAAGAAAAAAATCTAGCGTAAAGCCCAAGAAAGCTAAAAATGAAACTAGATTTCGAAAAAAACCCAGAGCATTCCACAGTAAAGAAGGAGAATGTTCTAAATCTTCCATACATAGATTCAGACACAGAACCAGAAAAAGATGATGAAATTCCAACCATAAAAAGTCTAGAGCACTCTACGGAACCTGCACAAGATTTTGAAGTTTTTACTTCCAAAGATGAAGGTGAAACCTCAAGAAATAAGAAATCAAAGAAATCATAGAATATTAAGGAGCTGAAAGAGATAATAACACAACAGGAGATTCTAGAAAGGGTGATAAAGGCAAGATATAAAACTTTATCAGAGAATTTTGCAAAGAACAATGCAGATTTTGAGAAGTTGGCACTTGAAAGTATAAAGGATAAGAAGAAGAAGAAAAATATCACAAAGGACTATAACAACTTATGGTGGTTAGCTAAGCGTCTTAAGAAAAAAATCAAAAAGTTGAAAGCAAGAATTTCCACACACCCAGATATACAGGTTCTGGCATAGGTCGCTGTAAATTTGCAGGGAGATTAATTAAGACTAATACAAACAATGATTTTTTATTTTGAACACGAAAGGTTTTCCTTTTGATTAAAACACAATTTTCCCCATCACAGGGGGCGCAGTTATAACCAATTAGCCGTTGAAAAGTAGAGATTTCATTGGCTAATTTGCAAATTCTAAGGCATAATAGTTGGTGAAACCGCAGAGAAAGAATTTTGAAGATTTTGAGCTCGAACAGAGTGATTTTTGGATGTTTTAAAAGATAAGAGGGCATAAAAAAATTAATCACCAAATCATGAAATATTTAGTTTCAAAGATTCGTGGAGATATAGGAGGTGAATGCTTAAATGGTCAACTAAAACTTTGTTCACAACTGTTTAAAGTTTTTAGTTTTGAATACATGTGTCAACACATCAGAGACACATCAGAGACACATAAGGGGTGCATCATGATAAAGACCAGATGTCAAAGACCTTTTGAAGACAGTTTGATTCATATAAAATAGATTTTCAATTACTTGATTGCAATTAGTTTGCACTCTGTTTTCTATATTTAGAAATCCAGATCCATTTTTCAGGGATCTGAGATCTATTGTAAAGGTTATAAATACTTATCATTTTGATAAAGTAAAGGTTCAATTTTTGGATACAGAATATACTATATTGTAAACAGACTTTTCCATATGATAATACAAATCAAAGTTTTCTCTCTCTATTGATGTCAGATTCTCATCTTTCCTTATGTACTCTTATTCAAGTTGTTTTAGCTGCATAATTACTGTCATCTCATTGGTTAGCTCATAACTTGATTAATAGTTGCTTATCATTGTTTATAAAACCCTACATTTGTATTTGGTTTATAAGCATTGTTTTCTCACCCACTTAAAAGCTATCATCCTATTATTGATCCTTGAGAGCACTGATTCATTTGATTCTCATTTTGACTCTCTGAATACCATATTGTAATTGAGTTATCCCATTGATCCACACATATAAAATACAAAAACAAGTTTACCTTAAGTTACCAAGCATCTTTGTCTTACAACCTCAAAGAGTTTCTTGGAGTGATAACAAATTGGCACCGTTGCTGGGGACAGAAGACTGAAGTTGAAGATAACTTCCCTGGGAAATGACACAGAGTTGATCCCTTGATGATAGACAAGGATCAGACATCAGAATCGGTTGCAATCATCTATCTGGCGACTCCATGAAGGAATATTCAGTGGTGACTCCACTGGTATGAAATGAACAAGAGGTATGTTTTTTTTCAATTTTTCAAGTATTTCTGGTTACCCTCATCCAATTCCTAGTAAAGATGAATGGGAAAGAAGTATTCCCATATTTTGAGGAGAAGAATGGGAAGTACCAACGGAACACCTGCTAGATTTTCATGACTTTATTAATCAACTTGAAATTATACATGGAGATGTTCAAATTAAGCTTTTCAGGCAATCATTAGAGGGATTTGCTCTTAACTGGTGCCAGTCTCTTCCAAATGCAAGTATCAGTTCTTTGGAAATTTTTCATGCTGCCTTCCATTTGTTTTGCAAAACAAATTTTTCAGCTGATCTTCTTTATCCAGAATGTTGTCATGAATTTAGTGTGCTGAATAAAGATTAAGATAATTATGAAGACTTTGTTGCAACAAAAGATATTTCTCATCATGATCAAGAGATCAGTGATCCACATTATGATAACCATAGTGATGCTTTTGTCATTGTATCAAATGCATTTATTGACTTAGGTTGTCATGAAGATGAGATTGTCCCCTTTGAAAACCCCAAAGATGATTATCACATTGACACATTAGTAGGTGACAGTTTCAGATCTGCAACAGATTCTAAGGGCAACCCTTAGTTTTCTGATTTGCAGACCAAGGCAGATTTCAACAGATATGAGAAGGAAGGTGAGGAGCAGAAAGTTTTAGATCAGCAGTTGAGCTTGTATTTTCATTGGACAGAGGAAGAACGGTCCACATTCAACATTGACATTAGTGAAGGCAACAACCAACATAATTTCAGTTTTCAGTTGGAACAACAACATAAAGAGGTATTTCTTTGTGGATTTGATGACCTTATTACTGATTATTTGCAATCTATGAGCAACATATGTGTTAAAGTATTTTTTTCAGATGAAAGTTGGCTTTATCATCTGTTCAAACTACTTTTATGTTGGCTATGCATTCCATTATTTTTTGGGTCAAGATCAAGAACAAGTTCAATAAATCAGTTTCTGATATGGGTTCATTGGAAGCATGAGTTTACTTGATTGAGCATCAGTACAATGGTTAGAGTAGGAGTAGAAGAAAATAAGCTCGTTCTTTGAGAAAGTAGACTCTTTTAGTTATTGGTTGTTGAATAAGCAGAGCAGGCTACAGGCAGTTTTCAGTTTAGCAGAGGATTAGGTGAAAAAAGCCAGATGTTATCTCCAAAAATGAACTAGTCAGTTTGTTTCATTTTTTAGTGATGGCATGGTCATAAATAGAGTTCCATACAAATTGTTTTTAGAAATTCAAGTATCAAAGTATAGGATATAATTTGTTATTTCTTATAATAAATCGATTGTCAAAAGATATTTTCAAAAAATCGAAGAAAATATTTTCAACGACTAATATCTGTTTTGAAGCTGAAGTTAGCCGGTGAAAGTTCAAGGTTTCAACGGCTAAATGGCATTTCCGAAAACAAGTGAGCCGATGAAAGTGCAGATTTGGGTTTTTCTCCAGCGCCTTAAAAACCCGAAAAGACATATTGTACACATGTCATGTAATCATGATGGCAATTCAAATAGAGGCACAAGAACGGTTACAGGTTTTCACCATGTCTTAGTGGAATATGATGATGGATTTGGTCATATATTTCGTGTGGCAGACGGAGGACAGTGTTAAGAGTGGTGAATGATCTGATCATTTTTACACCCAGACATCAAGTACCAGATCTATGTCTACATCAAATCGTGGCCATCATTCCTTTTTCTTTTTTTTTAATTTCACGACTTTCAAATCCTATATTTGGGTTTTCTTATTATCTTTTGATAACACATGATCATTTTCACCAGCGCCAACACCTTCCCCATTAGAAAATTTCTCTGTGTTAACCATGTACAGATCAACCTGTGATTATTGCATGATGGGAAGAAAGCGAGGAGGACCACCTCTGCGAAAGGAATTAGACAACAAGTATTTTTCAGATGAGTTCTTATTTGATAATTGTTGTGATAAATATGAATTGCATTCTAAAGTTGAAGATCTAAATACAGAAGAATCTTTTCCTCACAATCTACATCAGCTTTCAAATGATCTTCATTGTGATGTACTTCCTCATAAACATGAATTAGAAAAGAGTAATGAAGAGCTGAAAGATTTCCTATTACCTCTATTTTTTATTTTAATGAATCTGAAGAATCGGTTTTGTTAGCTACACATGGATATGATCAGCTTTCTGTTGATCCAATGTTTGTTGAAATAAGTGAGATTAGCCCACATTTTCCAGATTTGCAAATTGAGGGAAGTTGCAGTAACCATGAGGAACATGATTTTCAGATACTGTCTTATCTCCAGCTAGAGCATTAGAAAGATCCTTTTTCTCCTTGTGAATATGTTGTTTAAAATTATGATAAGGAAGAAGATGTTGAAATTTGTGAGGGCTTGTTGTCTACTAGAATTTTATCTAGTTCNGAAAACCTGCACCACCCTTCACATGTATGCATTGTCATTTGTGAAAACCTGCACTACCGTGAAAACCTACACTGCCCTTCCCATGTATGCATTGTCATTGCATAGCTCACAAAGCCCATCATTCAAACGATCGTAACCATGTCAGTTGTTGATAATAAGTAGAGTTCATTGTCCGTAGAAAACTGAAATGAATAAATTTAACAACAATGGTTAAGCAAGTTGTTATCTCCCAAAATGAATCAGTCATTTTGTTCCATTTTGTAGGTGATAGCATGGTTATTAATAGGGTTCTATATGAATTTTTAGAATTTTGAAATGCAAAAAACATAGGATTTAAGGTGTTATTCTAGAAATAAATCGATCCTCAAAAGGTATTTTCAAAAAATCAAGAAAAAAAATTTCAACGGCTAACATTTGTTTTGAAGTTGAAGTTAGCCGGTGAAAGCCTCAGATTTCAACGACTAAAGAGTACTCCCAGCAGCAAGCGAGCCGGTGAAAGTGTTAACACAACTTTTCCTCCAACGACTTTAGAAACCCAAAAAGGGTACACTGGAGACACATGATACGATCATCATGGAGAGTTAATGGAAGCAAATGAGCGGTTACACCTTTTCACCACGTTCTAGCAGGATATCATGATAGATTGTGATCACATATTTTGTGTGGAAAACAAAGAAGGGTTTGAAGATGCGGCGAACTCTTAATCATCATTACAACCAGAGGATAAAGTACCAGATATATGTTGACATCAAATCAAATCATCATTTCTTATTTCAAACTCACGGTGTTTAAAGATTCTATTATGGGGTTTCATATGTCAATTGATAACACAGGGTCATTTTCACCAGCACCAACCTTTTCCTTATTTAGAAATATTACTGTGTCAACTGTGTACAGATTAATTGGTGATTAAGTTGCATATGGAAAGGAAGCGAGGAGGACCACTTCTGAGGAAAGAATTAGACAACTTATTTTTTCTGCAGTCTCATCGAGAGGTTCATAAGCGTTTCTCAGATGCAGGATGTATGACCAATGTAGAAAAGTTGCAAGAGGGTTATCACCAAGCGATAGCAGAGACTTTTGCAAAGTCATATGATGGAAAGAAAGATACAGTAGGTTCTCTAGAACTGATAGTTGATGAAGATGCCATTGCTTCAGCAACTGGCTTACCCAGAATAGGTCAAAGTTAGTTTAAAACATGCAAGATACCAGATATATAAAATATGCAGAACAGAAATGAAATGCTAGAAATGATAGAATAACAGTAAAATATCCAGCATAATCTTCACAATACACAGAAATGATATACGAAA
>JZKD02S1591995.1:0-10193 GCA_000966675.3 Picea glauca
AAGTAATATTTGAAAGGTTCTATTACCTCTATATGTAATGAATACTTGATGGCATGTGAATACTATTGATATAGATGCTTATTTTACTTGTTTGCAAAATGAACTAACATCTCCTCTAGAGAGATATTTCTTGTTTTTCTCTCGGGCAATTCACCTTGATCATACTATGTTGATCATCATGAAATTGTTGTTCATTCTTATTACCATAGATATGCTCTTATGAAAGTGCTATTATACAGGAAAAACTTTTATTGTTCTTGTCTTGGGCAGGTTATCTTACAAGATTTCATGGAGGCTACCATGGAGATGTATTTGTTTTTTCCAAATAAGTTACTATGCAAGAATGATTGATCACAACAATGAAAGAGTGTTGAAGAATGGTGTCTGTTATTTTCTTTTGTTATTGTTCTTTTTCCAGGAAGGTCACATGTGATAACTCTAGGAGGGAGATACAATGACAGTTGCAAGCATGGAGTAGATGACTTCATCAGTGGTGAAGCAGATGGTCTCACCAAGTATCAATTATAAAGGAAGTAGAGAAAGAAAGAAGTCAAAAACATATTTCAGTTATAGAACTTTGCACCTTTGAAGCAGTCAAGAAGAAAGAATAGAATGAATTTGTGATTGAAGAATATCAATCATGAAAAATTATGAATGGGAAATTGTACCTAAATGGATTTACAAGATAAAACATGCAGTGGATAGAAGTATCGATAAATACAAGGCGATATTTGTGGCTAGAGGATTCTCTCAACGGGAGGGAGAAGAATATGATGAGAAATTTTCTTTAGTTGCCAGATATACATCTATTAGTGCCATCATATCTCTAGTAGCATCAATGGGTTTGAGTTTACATCAGATGGATGTAAAGACCACCTTTCTCAATGGAGTGATTGAGGAATAAGTATACATAGAGAAACCTCAAGGTTTTGAGGTACACCCAAGAGAAACCTATGTATGCAGATTGAAGAAGGCCTTGTATGGACTCAAGCAATCTCCAAGAGCTTGGTATGCACGTATTGATATCTACTTGACAAGACTTGGATTTTCCAAGAGTCATGTCGATCCAAATCTCTATTACAAAGTTGTGAATAATACACCTGTGATTCTATTGTTATATGTTGATGATTTGTTCCTAACATATGTAGAGCCTCTCATTATTCAATGTTAGAAGGAGCTAGCCACTAAATTCGATATGAAGGATATTGGTCTCATGCACTGCTATTTGGGATTGGAAGTATGGCAGAAGTGTGGTGAAGTCTTCATAGGACAAGGGAAGTGTATTATAAAGATCCTTCAAAAGTTTGGGATGATGGATTGAAAATCCATGGCAACTCCCATGGTAATAGATTTGAGGAAGTTGAGAGACATTGATTTTGATCCAGTAGACTCGTCCCTATACCCACAGTTGGTCGACTCCTTGATGTACTTGGTGAATACTAGGCCAGAAATTTTCTTTGATATGAACATGTTGAGCCAGTTCCAGGTGGAACCTAGACAAGAGAATTAAATAGCTGCAAAGCATATCTTGAGATATCTTCATGGGATGATAACTTATGGTTTGAGATATGCCTCAAAGAGTGATGTACAACTGCATGGATTTACTGATTTAGATTGGGAAGGGAGTGGGGATGACAGAAAGAGTACTTCTAGTATGTGTTTTAGTTTGAGATATGTTATGATATCATGGGCTAGCAGAAAATAAAAGTTTGTTGCACTCAACACTACAAAAGCATAGTATATTGCATCTTGTGATGCTTGTACGAAAGCAGTGTGACTTCGTAAGCTGGTTTCTGGATTGTTTGATCAGGTGTTGGATTTGACCATGATATATTGTGATAACCAGAGCTGTGTGAAGCTCTCAGAGAATCTGGTGTTCCATGACATGTCGAAGCACATTGATATCAAGTACTATTTTCTCCATGATAAATTCCAGAGGGGAGAAGTGGTTCTATTGTATATCTCCATTGATGAGAAGATTGTAGATATTTTGAAAAAACCTTTGTCTAAGATAAATTTTACATACTTGAGGGACAAGCTAGGGCTCATGGATATTTCTCCCTTGGTTGAAAGGGAGGAGATGACTTCCTCGGTTGGGAGGGAGATATGATATGTGGCATCATGGACTGTCAGTGAGCTTCGAATCTGTATCATGCTAATACAACTTAGAGATAGTCATACAGCTTAGATATGATGCTTCCATCATGCTAGATATGATCATGCTAGTACAACCCAGATACAATAAAAATGGTTGGAGTTGTCGATACAGTGGCATGAGGAGCATCATGTTAGTACATATTAGAGGTGGCATACAAATTAGATATGATGTATTAACATCATGCTAGATATGGCCATGCGAGTACAACTTAGATGTGACATACAACTTAGATATGATGTATTGACATCATGCTATATATGTCATGCTAGTACGGATTAGAGATGATCATACAACTTAGATATGATGCATGGGGCTCGTGTCATGATATATATGATCATGTGAGTACAAATTAGATGTGGCATGCAACTTATATATGATGCACTGGCATCATGCTAGATATGTCATGCTAGTACGGCTTAGAGATGATCATGCAACTTAGAGTTGACATAGTGAGGCACTGATATACATCATGTGAGTACAACTTAGAGGTGGCATACAACTTAGATATGATGCATTAGAATCATGCTAGATATGGCATGCTTGTATGGCTTAGAGATGATGTAGATGATACTCCAGATCATGCCACTACATCTTAGATGTGATGCATTCACATCATGATAGTATGGCTTAGAGGTGATGCAATTGATGACATTGTTGATGCAGGATGATATCGGATTATATGAATTGATTGTTGTGGAGACTATATGTCTCTGGACAATAAATGTATGCTACTGTGGTGGATGTGTTCCACCGGTAGTGATTGTGTGTCACTGGTTAGTATCCATGTGCTACTAGGAGTGGTTGTGTACCACTAGGCATTATTTGTGTACTATTATGCATAGACACAATTGTGTTCTATTGGATGGAATTGTAGAAGTTGTATGCTACTATCTGATTGCAATGGAGACTACCACTAGTGTTGGATATGATTTCTAGCTAGATGGATAGTCAGTGTGCTGGTGGAAAGACATTCTCCAGGCAGAGAATAGTCTAGGCAGAACAAATTTATAGTGGACATACATTCTCCCTGTGGAGAATGGTTCAGGTTGACAGATTGCTAACGTATCATGGACTGGTATTTTCCTAAGGCACAGATTGTGGCCCGACTAGGAAAATGGTTCAAAACCGATATTATCCCGAGGAACAGTTATTGGCCCAATCAGGTTGAATAGTCCTCCCCCTAAGGACATGATGTATCGATTAGAGTGGTTGATACGGGACCGATTTTTTCTAAGGAATATGGGTAGAGATTGATCTCTATGGTACATATGACCCGATTAGAAAATAGTATGAGACTGACATTTGTGTAGGAATGGTCTTTGTAGCCCATGGCATGGATTTCAACATCCAGGAGGACTGACAATCTTCTAGGACGTAGGTCCAAATTAGAAGAATGGTCCTTGTAGCCCATTGCAGGGCTTTCAACATCTGTTGGGACAACTATTCTTCTAGGATGTATGTCCACATTAGAAGAATTTTCCCTGCATCATTCTGTTGAGTGGGTGACTCATGTGAGACACTCTGCTGAGTGCACTGAGTTCAACACAGAACTTATTCAACATCATTCCTGATTACTCAGATGGAGTATAGCCTAGAGAGATGATGCAAACGATGATGTATGTTGATGCCAGGATGCTATCAGACGATACTGGTAGTGATGATGATACTCATGACTTGATCTGCGTGATCATGAGATAGCCTATGTGGCTATGATGATGCTACTAGAAAAATGGTCTTTGTGTTCTCAAGACCATTATCATTAATACCTCTGATTCAGGTGGATATTGGTGACCACCCACCTGTTCCAAATTCCAACTGGCTCATCTTGACATTTTTCAATACAACACGTTTCTCTATAATGGGGAGATTTCTTTGTAATTGTGGGTTTTTCACTTACGGGGTTGTCCTGAAGCCCTAAACAGGATCCAGATGGATATTGGTGGTTACCCACCTATTCCAACTAGCTTATTTTGGAAGTTTTCATGTCAGTACATCTTTTGGTACATCCAGGGCCATTTTGGGGTTCTAAACAATGTTTTCTTGGCTTTCCATAGTCAAACTGTAGACGAACTCAAAGTTTTATGGAAGAATGCGTAGTACTTGAAAACACCTTTCCAACGGGCTATCACATGCATAAAACGAAGATCATATGCAAAGGTTACGACCCCGGGAAGTTAATGTACTAACTTACCCCAACATGGCCCACATGACGTTTGACGCTTCATCTCCAAGGGTTATGTTTTTGGATGCCTAGGGTTTTGGCATTCATGCTTATCATAAAAATGACTTCAGAGCCTCATTGCAATAATCTTCTTGTGAATGAGCGTAGCCATTGTTGGGCCTCAAAAATGTCACATTTATGTCCTCTTTTTCCTTCACTATTCCTTACATTACATCGTCCCATTAATCTTCCATCATACCATTTCCATAATGATACTTGGGTTTCTCCTTATTATTTTCCATTGTATTCATTTTAGTATTATAAGTGAATTTGTGATTAAATATTAGAGAAATAACATATTTTCATTATATATAAAGGTTGGATGAGTTTGATGATGTGTGCAGGCATATGTGAAGATTTTAACAAAGTCAAATATTTCACCTAGCCTCAAATTCGAATTTCATCTTCAAGCTTTGAAGATTTGAAGAATATTTGGGACAATCATGGCATATCTTATCTAAGATATGTGAGAGATGTGTGGAGGATTTGAAGGGATCATATCTTCTAATAATAGGAAAGTAGTTGAGAATGGTTAAGATAATAGTGGATCTGTAATTATGACACTCTTCAAGACTCTCATGTATATAAGAGAGTGTTCTCTCTTCATGAGGGGGATCATGCTATTCATAATTGGGAGATTAGCTTGAGAGTTAGAGATCATGTAATTCATAATTTGGTCTTGTATTGGGAGAAGGGGATTCTTAGCTTTGTTATTCTTTCATGCTTTGTCATTTGACTCTTATAATATAATTTGAGATTGATGTATTGTGTGAGCTCACATATGTCTTCTTCCATTCAACTCTTCACATGTTGTATTGTTTTTCTAGATTAGTTTCCTGCTTTCCTAGTTAGTTTTTCAATGTTTTCCTAGATTAATTTCATTTTAGCAATTTAGATTAGTTTAGTTCTACTTCAGTCCTACATATATAGTGCATGTGCTTTGTAAGCCTATGAACCTCGAATTGACAAATTAAATAGTTGGGCAAATACTACAACGGAATTGAACGACAATATTTATGCCTAACATTTTGGCGTCGTTGTCGGGGAAGCACGATGGATTGAGGTTTAGTTTGATTAGTCATGCTCCTAACTCTGAGGTGACATATGGGTAAGGGCATGTAGGGAGTGTTTCAATTTTTGCAATTTCAATTCTAAGAATTCAATTTATGCAATTTCAATTTTTGCAACTGTGAAGAGGTTTTCATGTGTTTCAGCAAGTATGATTTTCAATTTTTTTTATTTTGATTTGGGTGCTTTAAGAAACCCTTTTGCAAGATGATTTAACCATGAGTGTCAGCTTGGAACAACTCGCTCAGATCCTGGCGAAAACTGAGATTTCTTCTTCTCAGGAAGAGGAGATCTTGACAATAGCCCAGAGCTTAAATACTCCTCCATAAACGAACGAGAAATCAACATCTGAGGAACTTGAGGAGGACAATGAGAAGCTGCAACATGATCTGAGTGAGGGAAATCGCGCCTACGGGAGTGATATCAAGCAATGGTTCCAGGTAAGCACTCGATTAGCTCCATTTTTTTATTTTTATTTATAAATTTTGCAGCAACTAAATTCATTCACTCTCGAATATTTCCATTATTCATTTGAAAAATTACCATTGAACATATTGTTGTTATTGTTGCATGCTTGGCTCCACTGGAAATTTGCCTACACATAACTAAGTTCTAATTCCATTTAGCATAGAGTAGGTAGGTTTTAATTTTCAGTTTTTGTTTTACCTAAAATAAGTATGCTCTCCTCCGTGCTTCGTGTGATCGTGAGGATCATAAAATAGGAATGATTTTGATTTCAAGAATGAATGTCTTTGCGTCCATCCTTTGACTTGCAAATAAACACAGTTAAAAATAAATAAAAAATTGTAGACGAATAAAATACATCGAAAATTTTCGCTATTACAGCATGCTGATACAGAAAATAAATAAATTATGATGTTACAGCATGTTGTTATAGCATGCTGATACATCATACTGATACGTCATGCTGATATAGCAAAAATTGTACATGTTGTTTCAACATGCTGGTACAACAACATTTTACATGTTACAGCGAAATTTTACTGTAACAGTGATTGAATAAATTTGCATATCTGCAAACAATAAAACATTAGACGAATAAAAACAAAACCAAAAAAAATTCTATGTTGAAACGGTGAAATTTTTACATGCTAAGACAGATGTTGAAACAACGAAATTTTACATGTTGTTACAGCGAAAATCTTACATGTTGTTACAACGAATTTTTACATGTTACAGTGAATTTTTTTTTACATGTTGTTACAACAAAATTCTACATGTTGATACAGTAAATTTTTACTTGCTGAAACAATGATGTTTTTGTTGTAACGATGATATAATAAATTTGCATATCTTGGTTTGAGTTGCCACAACACCCCTTGAATTACAACCTGCAAAACAAACAAATGAATCAATCCTATCATTAGTCTTCTCCCGCATCCACGTTAGCAAGAATATGAATTCAATGGTTTTTTGCTCCACCTTCTCTTCTCCAATGAATCAACATTCGGGCTTGAATTCTATTTGTATCTTTTCAATAATAGGAAACCTCAAAATTTCTCTCCATAATTTTAGCATTTGATTTGGGCTTCATATCTATAATCGGACTATTTTGTTAATGGAGAAATATGGGCCAAAATTTTAATGACGTCATTATTTCAACTGCTTATATCTCCGTAGTTTAGTTGTCGATAGTCCACAAATTCTTTCAAATCGAATCAAAACCAATTGCTTAAAAAAATGATGATTAGTTGGGTTGCCTATTATTGGAAACTTTGTTTTATTCATTTGATCCAACACATCATCCTATATTAATAAACAACCAGTACATATCCCTCCAATCACGCTTCAAGATGATCGTATCTACTTTCATATTTGAAATTAATCGGTTGTTTGTTGGTTTACATGATGTAGCATCCGGGAGAGATGGGAAGAAAATCGTTCTGTTATGCTATTAAGCCATACAACCCAGATAAAAATCTAAATGTTTCCATCTCTAGGTTTGAAGGAATCATCATGCTTTTCTTTACATATGGATGCGTAGCTCACACATGCAATGAGCATCTAAAATTTTCCGTCAATTAACGTCATTTTGCAGACAGTCATCTTCGGCTGAAATTTGTAAGCAAACCGTGATGAATTTCAAACGGGTTTTGTGCAGAAGGGTCTCATTTAGCTGACTTGCGAGCAGTTTTTGAAAATTTTGCTTGGTTTGAGAGCATTTCTGATTTTTCAGACCGTGAAGAAGGCAGATTTCGGGATGGCCAGTTTTCCAATATGGCAGATACACAGTCAAACTCTTGCTCAGGTCTAGATAATTATATTTTGCATGCTCTCTTTGGGCTAGTTCTATTTCTATTAAATTTTAATTCCATTTCGATTGCATGCTCTTACTTCGGGATGTTTGATGGACATGGAGAATTTGGAACACAGTGCTTGCAGTTTATAAAGAGTCATTGATATAGTTGTTAAATCCATAGATCCTTGTGATGCTTGTGGTGAATTTGTTGTTGAATCATACCAGTTATGATCGGAGTATGAGATTCACACTAATAACATTACCGTTACTGTTGTATAAAGTAATGGTTTGCAAAACTCTGGTATATTTTTCCAATCAACAAAGGAGAAAATGGTTATACAAGCATAATCACAGTATTCATTTGGATTCTTTGTTTTATTTTTATTTTTGAGAATAATACAAAACTTGGTTTCAATTAAACAATAAAAATTATAAAAACATGGAAACACACAAAAACATTATAAAAATTAAAATTTGCAAATGGACATTCTAAAAATTTCTGAGTTGTTTTCACGATTTATGTTTTTCTTTGAGTCACTGTTACAACAATCAAATAAAAACGCAGTTTATTTCTTTGAGTTGCTCGATTCTTCACGCAACAATCAATGACGAACCATGAGCACAACAACAAAAGGTATAAACATGTATTGTTCTTTTATTTGTTGCATTTACACTTATTTCTACATGATATGTTTTTCGAAATTCTCACAGTTTTCATGCAAGAATTTGTACTAAGATTTTTAGGTTCACAATCGAGTGCATCCCATGCTACAGTGATTTTCATGAATCACAACATTCTTCAAAGAATACATGCTTTGCAGGAGCTGTTACTCATCAGAAACATCATGACATTTGTCGATGCACAACCACATTTTGTTGTTTTACACAGAAATATTTTGTTGATACACAACAACATTTTGCTGCTACACAGAAACTTTTTGCGCATCTTGATATTTGTTGTTACACAACGACCATGCTGATACACTATTACTTCCGCATTTTTGCCAAATTTCATGCTGTGACACTATCTCATTTCTCCTTCAAAGATGATTAATTATCCTGGTGTTGATGCCATCTTCCATTGCCTTAACTTTCATGACTTCACACACGCTTATTTTTCTGAATTGCATACATTCCTTTATCTTTTTGCCTTCTTTTTTCCTTTCCAATTTTCCTTCTGAATAAAACAAACCCCTTTCCATGATTACATTTCCTTGCCATAAACCTTGTTTCTATTGAGATCTTTACATCTATAGTCCTACCAATCTTTTTATAAACTTGCGTTGACTGATGTGGGATTCCTTAAGGCCCACCTTTCAACAGTCTTGCCCCATCAACTTCACACATTATCTAGGATATAGACTAGAGTTCATTTTGGGTACCTAGAGGCTTGCATGCCTTAATGGCAAGTTCTTCCGCTAGCAATCATGGGAATACATCAATGTCCCTTAATTGTTAGATCTTGCAAGTGGCTCGACATCAGCCCATCTATTCGCACTTCACAATATGTACTCGGGTACCTTGACACTCATTGACATCACTGGTGAGTTTGTCTCTCATTGGTTAACGACATTCATCAATGGTCGGTAATCCAATGATTTCTCTTCATGCTTGACATCGACACATTCATTCGCATGATGAAAATTGTACCATCAGTTTTGTAGCGGGTGAAGACTATACAATTTTTCATGATCCCCTCGGCAGTTGCAGCAGTTTGATTTCAGATCTATGAGAGTTCCATATTCTCTTCCTTCCTTCATTTCCCATGATCCAGTTACAACAACAACAACATTAGCAGTTCCATTTTCTTGATCTTGCAGCAATGACACCTTCTTGATATTCTTTGCTCCAGCAGTTACAACAGTTGCAGCTACAACGCCAGTCACATTTTCCTGATCCAGCAGCCGCAACGGCTACATCTACTTTTTGGGTAAGTGGAGGTATGTTCTTTTCTAAGCTTTAATCACAGGATTTCTTATATGCTGAATTGAATATTTTGGAAAATTTCCTCGCCATGCTCTCTTTCCTTCTATGACCTACACTAAGTTGCATGAGGGCATGCAACCGATTCAGTTTGGGGGGGGGGGACTCTTTCACCACATATTCATTACCATTATTCCATTTTACCATCTCATCATTCCATTTATGATTCACTAACATTTCTTTTCCAACGAACACTTTGTTGCATTTCGATTGATACACATATTGACATGATTCATAAAGATAAAGAAAAGGCTTTCTTATACACAATGATTCTTTCTTATGCACATTGATAGCTTATTATTTCTAGTGAGTATATGGCTAAATTATTGTAGCAAAAAAATAAATAAGTGAAATGAATGTTGTTAACACAAGAACCAACATATTTTGCATTCATGGTTGTCACACAAGAACCAACCATAAGAAAATTTCACATGTTGTTACACATATTTCACATGTTGTTACACATATATTACATGTTGTTACACATGTATTTTACATGTTGC
>JZKD02S1591996.1:0-10193 GCA_000966675.3 Picea glauca
TGCAGACGCCGCAAAATCGACAGAAGATAAGTGCAGACAGGCACAGGATAGAGTGCAGCTTTGAGGTTGGAGATTTGGTTTTCTTGAGACTCCAACCCTACGGACAGTCATCTCTGAAGAAGAGTGGGTCCGAGAAGCTCAAGCCCAGATTTTATGGTCCTTACAAGATCATGCACTGAGTGGGCGAGGTTGCTTATGAGCTAGAGCTTCCAGAGGGGAGAAACATTCATAACGTGTTCCATGTGTCTTGCCTCAAAAAGGCAGTGGGACAATTCATTAGCACATCAGAAGAGATTCCCCCATTGGATGAGGAGGGATAGTTGGAGTTAGTTCCAGAGGAGGTTTTGGAGTTCTGGGAGTGGAAACTGAGGAGCAGGGTCATCAGAGAGTGTTTGATCAGATGGAGAGGGCTTCCAATAGATGACGCTACTTGGGAGAGCGACTAGGTGTTGCAGCACCTTGGACTGGTATTGCTTGAGGACAAGCAATTTTAGAAAGGAAGGATTGTAATGTCCCTTTCCAAATAGGAGCTCTAGAGAGGAGGCTTAATGGTCTAAACCGCCTCGTTAGACTATAGCTAGGGCCAAAGAGGGGTAAACATGGTTACTAGAGGTCACTCCAGTCACAGGTATTATATTCAGAAAGTGACATTGAGCTAAAAAGGGTTAAAAGCGCTTTTTCATTATGAGCTAAAAATAGAAGTCAATAGTGAATCAGGGTTTCAACAATGATTTAGGGTTTTGGAAGTCAACAGTGAATTAGGGTTTCAACATGATTTAGGGTTTTGGAAAGCTATAAAGGAAGGGTTAGCGACCTAATTCATCATTATGNGTCCAATCTTTTAGCAATAAAGGCGTCACCAGCTCTGCCATTTCTCCAGGTAGGAACCAAGACATCTGGAGCCAAATCAACCAATGAATTATCCTTGATTAGGTCAAGAAAAAAGTTTTCATGTTTCTCTAGGTGTGCCGATGTGCCCCAAATTTCATCGGCACCTATGGTAAAGTTCAGATCTCCTGCAATTACCAAGCTTTTAGTAGCTAGCAACCCTTTAGTTACTAAATGATTCCAAAATGAAACTCTTTCATAACAAGGGTTGTAAACATTAAGAAAATTTATAAAATAATGAGTATCTAAAGTGACACCCGAGAGAAAAATACCCCCACCACACAGAGTAGGTTTGAAAGTGAGCTTGTTTGGATCTCAAGTCGCCAGTAGCCCACCCAAGTTACCAACCGAACTAACTGCACACATATACCAATTGGGTATAATTTTCTACATAAACAGTCGGGCATTTTCCTCCGCGACCAGGGTCTCTTGTAGAAAAGTATATCAGGCTTAACATTAGTGAAAAGTCTACGCACGAAGGCAATTTTTAGGGCACCTCCCACCCCTCTAACATTTAAAGAGAGAAGGATCATATCTTTACTCGTGTTAGGGCTTTTAATCCTCTAAGCCCCTCGGTATCAAATCCAGTAATAGTAATAGCAGCATCAGATAAGACATGTGATAGTGTAGCTTTCTTCCTCGCACTCGTCATCTTGATAGGTGAGGTCTCAAATCCCAGACCTCTGGACCACGTATAACTGGTGCCTGTATTATTAATAACTCGAAATTTGTATGAAAATGTGAAATGGGTTACTTTTCTCTTCCTAGAAATCCATGAAAGAGAACATAACATCCACTCTATTAATGATTTAGACTAGATCACAAGATGTAGAGTAGAAAAACCTTTATGGGATAAAAAACTCTATTCAAAAAATATTGTTATTTTTAGAGTATTATTAAACTACTCTCTAGACTACCATACCATCATATTAATAAAGCAGTTACTTAAAAGTGAACAAATTCAATCTTTCTAGTATATATATATAAGGTAAAGTGTTTAATAAAGTAGTTACTTAAAAGTGAACAAATTCAATCTTTCTTGTAAATTTTTTTTTTTGTCAATTAAATAAAGTGTGTAGATCTAACTTTTTTTTTTGAATTTTTAATTATATTAATCTTTTTAAAATGAGTCAAAACTTTTAACAAATTCAATCTTTCTTGTAACTTTTTTTTTTTTCAATTAAATCAAATGTGTAGATCTAACTTTTATATTAATTATATTAATCTTTTTGAATTTTTAACGTTAAAGTTTTATGATCAAACCTCTTATACATCATGTTAAATTTTAACTTTTAACAAAATTCCTATAAAATTTGAGAAAGAATTAATTATTTTTTTATTAACTTTACCTATTTTTTAACTTACTTCATTAATTAAAAAGTTTTTATTATCACATTATCACCACTATATTAATAAATTGCTACTAAAACTACCTTCGAACGACTATATTAATAACAACTAAAATAATTTAAGAAACTTAAACTTTCTTAAATGAATAAAACATNAATTAAATCAAATGTGTAGATCTAACTTTTTTTGTTTTGAATTTTTAATTATATTAATCTTTTTAAAATGGTTCTAAACCTTTAACGTTAAAGTTTTATGATCAAACCTCTCATACATCATGTTAAATTTTAACTTTTAACAAAATTCCTATAAAATTTGAGAAAGAATTAATTTTTTTTTTATTAACTTTACCTATTTTTTAACTTACTTCATTAATTAAAAAGTTTTTATTATCACATTATCACCACTATATTAATAAATTGCTACTAAAACTACCTTCAAACGACTATATTAATAACAACTAAAATAATTTAAGAAACTTAAACTTAAACTTTCTTAAATGAATAAAACATTAATTAAAAAAATCACCTTATTAAACACATTAATCATTCTAATTTAAAAATTCATATTAAGATGAAAAATATTTAAATTCCCACCACCAAATGGTCATATTAAATCTCAACAAATCCATCCCTTAAAGTAATGTTAAATCTCAACAAATTCATCCCTTAAAGTAATGTTAAATCTCAAC
Source organism: Picea glauca (assembly GCA_000966675.3). Classification (NCBI taxonomy): domain Eukaryota; kingdom Viridiplantae; phylum Streptophyta; class Pinopsida; order Pinales; family Pinaceae; genus Picea; species Picea glauca. The sequence goes on from JZKD02S1591996.1 coordinate 2,927, forward strand.
AAATTCATTCCTTAAAGTAAGAGATTAATGATGTTATCGTTACTAGTACATAGGAAAGTTCTTGAAATGGCGTTGAAGGTTAGAGATATTTAGAAGCACGTGAAGGTTAAAAAATTAAAAGGGTCAGCTCATCTCCACCTCATCCACATGCGGCCACCATGATGGATATGGATGCATGCCATAACAACCATGACCCATGCATTGCGCCCATCGTGATTCAGAGTCACGTGCCTAGAGTCATACAGTGCCGATACATCAACATCACCCAGCTCACTCATACTCCCTGTCGGTCCAGCGGCCGCTGCCCAGTCAAACCCGGTCAAGCCTGGCCCTGGCAGAGCCTCACTTTCAAGAAGCTGCCGTGGCGAGTCTTGATTGGCCAAAGAGTCAAAGCAGCTCGGGAAACGCAGGAAAACGACAGCTACTTCGAAGCCACGTGGAGTGAGCCCCAGCGCTTTTTAAATCCTTTACACGTCGTCATCATAACCTCGGCCCTGCCGAATCTGTCTGTGCGCGAGCAAAATCCGTTAAAAGACGGAGGCAGAATTCATTTATAATTAATCTGCGTGAATTGTCGCCATTCGTTGACGGGATGCCTGTCTCCTTACTTCCCCACCGAATTCATGCAAATTTTTAAATCCTGCAAGTAGACTGACAGCAGTCCGCCATTGGAAGCCGCAGTAGCTGTAGACTCTTACAATCCTTTTAGCAGACCGATGCTGCAATTCCACTCTGGCCCATCATTGCCCGAGACGCAGGAAATTTGATCGAAGATTCGTTCCTTTAAAGCGAATGTCGTCCGGTCTGCTCAGCTCTGGGACTCGAACTCGCGACTTTGTATTTAGCTGCTTAGACGTTTGAGCTTGTCTTTAACTGCTATGCAGTGAAAAAAAACATGGCCTGCGCGGATTTGTTTGAGAGCCCCAGAATTTCCTTCTCGAATGATTTTGGAGATATCGCAGTGTCCGTGGAGGGCAACAGAGGCATCCATGGCGATGGCGATGAAGATTTCGAGTTCTGTATGGCGGTGCCCGAGGATCCGCGCTCGGGTATTAAAATGATGTCTGCAGACGAATTGTTTTATCAGGGCAAGCTTCTTCCTTTTCAGTTCCCTAAGCCCGCGATTCCTGATAGCAATCCAGTGGTTCCGGGTTCGATTGCGGTGAACTCCAATGCCGTTGCTGAGGATCCGTCTCCGAAGGCGCCCAAGTTTTCTTCCAGCAGGTGGAAGGAGCTACTCGGCCTCAAGAAACCCCAAACCCCGACCCCCGCTCCCAAACCTTCCAAGAACCCCAAATCTCTCAAGAACTTGCTGTCTGAGGGGATCGAACCCTCGACCTCGCCGTCGCAGCCGTTGTTGCCGCCTCGCGACTCGGACGCCGACTGCGCTTCGGCTCGGTTTTCGATCCAGTCTCTCGATCCCGATCTGGACGAACTGCCGCGCTACTCTGTGGATTCCATTAACGAAGACTCGGTTCTCCGCAAGCCCTTGAGGGTAAATATCAAACCTTCGGTAGCGCAACAGATGAATAGTAAAGATTCGAAAGCGAGGATCGACAGGTCACGGGTTCGAAACACAAGTCCCAAGAGATTCTCCGAAAGCCCACGGAGGAACGCTTCTGGAAAGATCGTGTTCAAGGGTTTGGAGAGAAGCTGCAGCAGCCCGAGCAGCTTGAACATGAGAAAGAAGGATGCTCACTACAGCCGCAAGGGGTTTGAAAGGTCTTACTCTGCAAATGTTAGAGTGACTCCTGTTTTGAATGTGCCTGTGTGCATCAGGAGCGGAAAGGGATCGAAAGGTGGAATGTTCGGTCTATCTCACTTATTTTCCTCCAATAAGCCCAACAGAAATCCCAATCCCAATCCCAATCCCAACCCGAATCTCAATCCCTCTCCCTGTCAGACTAAGCAAAGCTCCAGAGAACGATGACGAAGAATTCACTGTTCAAAGAAGTCTCAGACAAAATCCATGTTCCAGACTCATGTGGAACAGGGTTTTTTTCTTATTTTTTTCCAAATTTCTTCTTGGGGTTTTTGATTTTTTTTTTTGGGTATCTGGGAGAGTTCCTGAAAGTGCTGTTATCCACTGGTTTGGATTGGATGTGCTGTAATGGCAGGCAGGCTATTTTTCTTTCGGGTTTTCTTGTTTCTGTGCTGTACAGTTTTCATGGCTGGCAAAATCAATCACCATGTTCATAGTCGTTGGATTTTTTTATCATTTTAATGAATTTTCATATTTAACACCTCCATAGCTTCAGGTCAATGGCTCCCATGTATCAGATAAAATTTGAACAGATAAAACTTAAAAAAAATCCATTCATGGATTGGAATTTTTTGACTTCCTGAAGAAGAAAATGCACATACGCTGTTTACAAATCTTCGAAATATTTCTTTAAATTCCATCTTTTAAAAGAAATTAATGGTAAAACTATTCCATAGTTTCAAATTTGGGTAAGCACTTGGCCATTTAAAGTCATTTGGTGATGGAATTGCTGAAGTGTGTGAATTTATCATATGAATTTGATTAATGAATATGTTTACAGAGCAAGTTTGCTATGCAAACTATTTGAATAATGTTTTTCTGGCATAGCATAGCTAGGGTTTGACCTCTTTATTTAAGGAGATTAGGACAAAAAGGACGGTAATAATTTTATCTTCAACTTAACCATGAAGTTAGCTCATTTAACACCTTTGATAAAGGAAATTCCAAATGTATTTTTGCAAAAATAACTTTGGCTTCCATTTTTAAAGAGAAATATGTTGTTTTTTTAATTAATTTAGTTGAAAACACATTTTTGTTATTAGAGATTGATTGGAGAGACCATACACCTTGAGTGAAGCTTGATCCTATAGGTATAGGTTAGGGTTATAGTGAAGCTTGTTAGGGTTAATTGAGATATCAAATTGGTGTATGAGTCTCTTGTTTGTGGGAGAAGGGATTTGTTTTTATGTATAGTGTGAATGTACAGTGTGGTTGGAATTGAATCATTTAAGAAGTTTATTAACTGTTTAGTTATTTTTTAGCAAAAGTATAATATTACATCATCAATAATAGTTAAAAATTTTAGACCTATATTTAATAAAGTTATCACTTGAGGTACCACAACATTGTATAGATGGACTAATAGTATATGGACAATTTTTTTATTAATTGTCTTATATTAAAACCACTTATAGCTATTATAATACAATGTGAGTGGGCCTAATGATTGAGAACATGTGTTTCTTTTTGGAGGTCATATGTTCAAATCTAGAGGGGTAGAAGGGGTAGAGGAGTATGTGTACATGCATAGACTTTAATAGTGAAATTCGTGAACAAAAAAAATCTCATACACCAGTCTATAAGATTTGTTGTGTTATTGATGTATTTTAAATATGTTGTGGATTAATATGATCGATACTGAATGGCTTTTATGATTATTTGAACATGATATATATAGTTAATTTTAGATTTAAATTAAAAAAAAATTGAACAAATCTAAATCTCCACATTGTAGAATTTGTAAAGAGTTTTTTAACCAAAAAAAAAAAAAAACACTTCAATTGAACTTTGTATGCAAAAATTATGGCCACCCGCATCTTGAAGTCTCTTTTCAACTTCTAGGGCTAGAGTTTATATATTAGAGTTATACTGTATTAAAATAACTTTAACATTTTGTTATTGGGGTTTTTGCAAATGAGAGCAGTGGTACATCTCTTTTAAGTGATCGACATTTTCGTTGTTAATTGATTTGTATTGTACAATTTGTTTTCACCATTAATTCATTCATAAAATTTGGTTTGTGTGTAGTTTTTTTTTTCATTTTTTCATATATTTACTTATATAGAGATCATGGAATTATGTTAAATGTGTGTTTTTTCACATATATATGAATGTGTTTCATGATGATTAAATAGTTTTTTTTTTTTTTTTTTTTGTAAGTTAGGAATTGTATTAGACCCTGCTAAGCAGTAAAAGTTACAGTTGTCATGCTATCATAAGAGGTTGTGGAAGCATTGCTCTCGTGGGAAACCAATGCTGCCACATGACCATTAAGATTTATAATATCCATGCAAAACTTGCAAAGCTGTAAGAAACTTAAAATGTAAGGAACTAGATCTACTGTGCCACGTAGGGCGAAAGTTCTGTTCGCTAGACTATGCATTCTAAAAACAAAAAATTGAACTGTGCTCAAACTGTAAATTCCTAGATCTGAGAAGTCGCGCAGGGCATAGAGCTTGTGAATTATACTAGCTGTAAGCATAAAAACACGGGAAACCTTAGCAAGAAGAAGTTATCCAACGCTGGGGTCGAGCCTCTACTCGTTCTGTCGATCTTGTGCGGTGTCTCTGCCTAGCTCGCCTATGTCCGAGATAACATGCCTGAGATCTTGAAGAAGAGTCATCAATAGCTCCTCTCGGCGAATCTATTCTTCTTCCTTGTGTTGCATCTCTTTGATGACGCCATTGATGTCCTCAATTGCTCGCTTGATGGAAGCCAAAGACTCCTTGAGAACTTCCCTCCTAGTGCAGCAGGTGCAAGCAGGAGAGGGCGAAGGAGGTGGAGGTAAGTCAGAGGAGGAGGTGGGGGAGTCGGAAGAAGGAAGGGGGGAGGACGAAGAAGAGAGAGGAGTTGAGGGAACGAGGGAGGTGGAGGTGGAGGAGGGGGAGGTGGAGGCTGGCAGGGAGGTGACGGGTTGAGCCTTGGAGCGAAGCCCATAGAGTTACCATGGTTGTCGAACCATTCGACTCGGTAGGCGTAAGGAGACAACAACAAAGGCAATTCAAGAGTGGTAGCCCGTGGAGGTAAATCAAGTGTGGTGGAATGAGTGGGAGCAATGGGAGGCTCCAGGTGGAGGGGCACACAGGGTCTTGAGGCGAGCTTGGACAAGCTTGCTTGCCTCGTCCTCTCGAGCCCCTTCCTTTTGCAGCATACCATACCAGGCCGCACCCCTTTTCGACTTACCTCTAAGTTGAGGCATCAAGAAAACCATCGGAAACCAGATAAGGAGCACGTGAAAGTTGTTGCTGGAAGGACAGGAGACGAGCCAGACCCATAAGCAATGACAGACTGGAGGATACATGTTGGGCGCAGAGGGTCGAGTGCATCATGGAAGCTCGAGCCAGAGGCAAAAGACTGGACCCACTGCAAGAGGAGGCCAAGACTCGGGAGGCCAAGGGCTCGAATGAGCCATGGCTCTCCAGACCATAAGCCTAAAACTGTTAAGTCGGGCAGGGTGATGGGACTATGACTGCGTCCAACGCATTGCCATTATCACTCCCACGAACAGAGGCACCATAACATTAAACCAAACCAAAATCAATTGAATGCAGAGGAGCGATGATTGAGGCATTAAATTCATGAATTAATGGTGGAGGTTTAGTGCAGCCTGAGTTGGCTCGAGGTGATGAGAGACTAGGCCATGTGTCCGCCCATCTAGTCGTCCACCCGTCATATCCGAAGTCACCCCATCCGGAGGATGATTGAATAATTATTTAATTTATATAAGCATGTGCTATTGTTCTTTCTTGTCAAATGCGTATTCTTTCATTTATATAAGCATGTGTTATTGTTCTTTCTTGTGAGGTACTTACTTTTTTATTTTTTTAAGGCCAATTAGATGCCTTAAGTGACATTCTCCTTTCTTTGAAAATGTTGAAAAATGTTTTACATTATACTATATTAAATTAATATTAGACATTTGTGAGAACCTTGTGTCTCTATTTTGACGTTAACATCAACTTTCAAAAGGTTAGGTTATAAGATAGGAAATATGTGTGATTAATGTTAATAACTAAAATGGAAAAAATAAGATAAAAAAGAAGAAGAGAAGTAACCAATATATAATAATAATAACAATAATAAATAATTCATCCTAATTTTGTCATGATAATATCCATCTTAACATCACATACTTTAAGGGATAATAAGTTTTTATTTCTCTTAATGCTTTCTTAATGCTTGAGAATATATATATAGAATTAACCAATATATATAATAATAATAATAATAAATAATTCATCATAATCTTGTCATGATAATATCCATCTCAACATCACATACTTTAAGGGATAATAAGTTTTTATTCCTCTTAATGCTTGAGAATATATATATATATATATATATATATATAGTATTTATTGATGGAATTTATAACCCGTTATATATTAGTATTTATTGATGGAATTTATATCCCGTTGCATAAGTTTGGGCTAAGAGTCACTATTCTAAGTTAGCAAGAAGCTAGATAATTAATTAACAAAATGTATCTTATTTATTGAGGCTTTGTAGGAATGTGTTGAGCCCAAATCACCCAAAAACATGTTGAAATGGACATTGTTGATATCACCATAAATCAATTTAGAAGTGTATTAAACCTTAGGGATTTGGAATACACAATCTCAATTGTTGGATTTCACTATTCCATTATTTTGAAATCAAAATTTATTAGATTCCAATAAAAAAAGAGATCTTAGAAAAGGTGCATTGTGTTGACTTTTTATTCGACTTAGTATTAAAAGTAGTACTATAAATGTGCGATGAAATGGTTCTTTTTTGGTTACTTGGAATAATAGAAGGGAAAACGACATTTTTGGCTCAAAATTCGACAAAAATAATTTTGGATTGATGGAATTGCAAATATTAGATTTTAGCATTGCACAATCATGTTGCAATAGGGGAATTCAAGGGCGTTGAATCCATTTTTGCACTAAAAAAAACACTTTCATCAATCCAAAATTGCAATTTCAGCAAAGATTGTTTGATTAGATAATAAAAGTTGAAATCGTAAAACTTTTAACCTTCTTCATATTAAAATGAAAACACTAAACTTATCACTAAGGAAATAAATTAATAACTAAACAAACTCAACAGCTTTTTAATGAAAATTCTTTCCTAAATCTAATAAGAATTTTATCATAAGTTACAAGGCGTTGTCTAACTTGTTCTACGGAATGGTTTTTTTCACTCGAGCAAAATAAATCTGCACGAAATCACTATTTTTAAGTTGTTTGAAATCCATTTCTAAATGCAGAAATGGATTCAGCACGCTGAAAAACCCCTAGGGCACTCGGATTATACAAAAATAATCACTCAAATTTGAAGAGTTAACCATTTCTCAGAAAATTTCGAACAAATATCTCCCAAAAATATCACCATAGAAGAATCATTTCATAGAACTTTTAAACTACAACTAAGTTATAATTCCATCTTATTAATAAAAAATTTAAATATAAAATTTTGATTTTAAAATTTTTAACTTATTTTATTTTAAGATGCCCTGAAGGC
>JZKD02S1591997.1:0-10193 GCA_000966675.3 Picea glauca
CCCCCCCCCCTCTCAGTAATCCAACAGTTTCCAGAGGGCATTTCCATCCCTTCACGGAGAGAAAGGGGCAGTGACCATTGAAGTCTGAGCAGTTGAAGCTCAAGGAGGACAAAGACTTGTGCAAGGAGTGCACCAGGCCAACACTCGAGTGATCTATTGATAGACAGTCGTCTGAAGGCTCGTCAAGCACAAGGAGTGATCATAGGAAGACTTTGTTTCAAGTCTAAAGCTCAGGACAGATAGCACAGTTGTGTGCAGGGACCCTGAAAGGAGTGCAGAGGTCGAGAAACCCTTCGAGGTTTCATAACCGACGAATCTTAGGAGGGACAGCATCCCAAGAACGTAGATGAGACCAAGGTTGCAAGGCTCATAAAGAGGAGAAAGAATGAAGGTCGAGACCTTCGATACTTCGACAAATATTCCAAGGGGAAGGAAGAAGTTCATGCTCAAGGAAGAGCTATAACTGTCATTGGATCGAACAGAGGACGGAATCTGGACTATTGGAGTCTACATCCATGAAACAGGAGAAGAGTGCACAGAAGAATAGATCTGAACCACCAAATCTAGCGCAGAGACCTGATAGTCATCAGATCCGGAGGAAGGTGCACAGAGTTTAACCTCTGGGAGATCGCACAGGAGAGTAGCTAAAACAGACAGTGGAGACACTTCACGAAAGAAGTGGCGAAGTTGTGAGAGCCATTGGATCTTGCATATTTTCAAGGTGGTTAGAGATCGACAAGATTCCGAAAATATCTAATCCGTTGGATCCAAGCTATGGGAGAACCGTTGGATCAGAACCTCCACATGGTATCGCGTATCGGGGGTTCGGAGGTTGAAAGAATCACTTTTCGACTGCAGAAGTCATGAAGTGCCGAGCGCTGAGGGCTCGTGCGAAGACGTGGCACATCCGTTAGGTGAGGAACGCGTGGTTGACAAGTGGTGTAACAACAAATGCCCAGAGAAAGGTGAAAGCGGGTGATAGGTGGCATACACGCATCACCTTGGAAGGAGTCAACCCATTGTTGACTTATCACATCTCGGGGTTTCGCAAAGGAGGAGCATGAGGGCTCAACACTCCAACTCGTGAAGTCACGAGTTGCGAGTAGTGCTAAAGGAGTCAACACATCGATGACTTATCGTGTCTCGGAGGTTCGCAGAGAAGGAGCACCAAGGTTCGACACTCCAACTCGCCAGGTCGCGAGTTGGGAGTAGTGCTAGCACTTAGCCCTAGTCGGTGGTTACGTGTGGAAGGCGTTAAAAAGGAGGAGCCTACCTGTATCACATCTTAGGTATCAAAGGTTTGGAGAAAGACGAGTCGAGAGCTTCGACTCACGAACTCATGAATTCGCGAGTTGTGAAAGGCGCTTGTGTTAAGGCCTTGGTCATGGCATTGTGCTTGCTCGAAGGAGGTGAAGCTCGCGCCTTGTGCATGTTCGCATAGGTGGGGTTTCTGAAGGACCTGTGGATCGAATTCATTGAAGGTTCCAGTAGGGAATCAAAGGATCTGCTTCGGCTCGAGGAGAGTTAAGAACGATCATGTGCGGACCTTGTCCCGAGGGTCGGGGGTCTGCGTCAGGAATGGATGAAACAAACTCTACAAGATATAAAAATAACATTTGAAGAACCCACCATTATCCATTGTGATAATACAAGCATGATAAGTCTTTCCAAGAACCCTGTTCAGCACTCAAAATCGAAACACATCCCCATAAAATACCATTATCTAAGAGATTAGGCTGAAAACAAGAACATTAAATTGGAATATGTTCCAACACAAGAACATGTGGCGGATATTTATACAAAACCCTTAAACAGAGATGTATTTGAACATCTCAGGAAAAAAATGGGAGTAATTCTTCCTCCTACTTAAAATCTCTCAAAAATCTAATGCATAAGTGGGCACCTATCTAGGGGGAGATAGCAATCAACATTAGAAAATGTTACTCAGTTATGACAGGAAAAGTGTGATTGCAGGAGAAAATACCAGGGGTCAAAATAAATAAATATATATATATATATATATATAACATTTATACATACAGATCATAAGAAAATAAAAAACCCTTTTCCATTGATGCCAAAGGGGGAGAGTAATTTCAAAGGATAGAAGCATCACCATAGGGGGAGATTGTGTATGAAGTTTGGTTGTTTCCCTCAATGACAAAGGGGGAGATTGTTGGACATAATTRTCATTGATGTCAACCGGAGAAGTAAATAACTAGAATTCCAAAGCTCAGGAAGAAGAACGAATTGTTGATCACGATAGGATCAACAATCCGATAATGTTCAGAAAGGCTAGCGCATGAAGAAAGCTCTGAAGTAAGAATAGAGTGTAGAAGATGTCATCGGGATCAGTGGAAGGATTTCACAGTTGATCAAATGCACAGAAATGGTGAGAAGACTCAGTAACCGTCTGATCATTGTGAAAAGAGCAGCTTTCATTCGATCATAATTTGATCGTGGGCTTAAGGGTCGTGAGAGGATCATGACCATCGAAAAGGACGAGAGTTTGACTATCCATATACCCATCGACCGTGGGATCAAACCCATGTTCTTATTGAGCAGTTGAATCATTTTCAAGTAGAAGGAACATTGGATGATTGGTCAAACGACCATGTTAATTCATGATCGTCAGATGCGCAAGCGAATGAATCAACAACAGTTAGATCTAGGTAAGGTGCACCCACCTTAATACGTCAGTGATAAGTGAGAGTGGTTTTAGGGGGACCTAGGTGAAACCACCCCATTCCGGACCCCCCCCCTTCATTAAAGGAAGAATGGCAAGGGGGGTCCGAAATCCAACCTTAACCATTGATCTAAGATCCTTGATCTCCGTCGTCCAAGACTTGTGCATCCAATTCCGGACCCCCCCCCCCCCCCCTTTCATTAAAGGAAATTTGGCAAGGGGGGCCCGGAACCAAACCCCAACTGCAGAATAAAACACAAAAGTCTTAACTGTCTGAATCTGCAAGGAGGATATGCCTAGGAGTCAACTAAGAGTCCAAAACAAAGAAATGATCTAAGACATTGATCCAGAGAGCACGTGGCGGGTGATTGACATTTCGTTGACTCGCAGGTCAGGAAAGTCAAAAGCAATGTTGCATGAAACTCGTGATAAGCGAGGTTGAGAAAAGATATGGGCCATCGGATCACACAAGTTCAAGGAAGATCTAAGGCTGTCGATCTAGAGGACACATGGAAAGCGCATGGCATCTCACTGACTTACGAGTTGGAGAAGTCAAATGCAAGAACGTAGGAACTCGCGATATGTGAGGTCACGATAGAATCTGGACCGTCGGATCATAGAGGATCAAGGAAGACCTCTAACCATCGATCAAATATACATCAAGAGATCTATGTCGACAGACCACGATAGTAGGCCACGTCAATCAGGATGCATGCATCCATGTCAGCAAGGACACGTGGCATACTCAGACACTGACAAGTGTCAAGTTAATATGGCATTTCAGGCACATGCAAACCACAGATTTGAATGACATGTGGCAGGTACTCGACAAGTGTCAAGTATTCTTGTGACGTTAGCAAGTATACGTCACGTTGGGATTTTTTGCATCATAAGAAAATACTCTAAAAGAACAAAGTCCCGAACGCCAAAACTTCGAAAGGGACATGCGTCAGGTGTTCTATGTTTTCGACAGTTTTGGAGAGTTGGAGGTTATGAAGACTCGAAGGAATAAACACTAAAATCCTGTCAGTCGTCCATCTCGTCAGGAGATTGAATCACGACCGTTGATTTGGTAAAGTGCTCAAGCACTCGTTCAAGCTTAGCATTCGGTCACCGTCGTTGGTCATATTCTATAAGAATATTAAAAGAAAATTATAACATGTCACTATAATTGGTAAAGCCCGTGGTTATGTAACGCACAGTCATAAGTGATGTTTTGAAGGAAGCGCCTTCACGGAATCCGGTCTCTGTAAATGTAACAGAGATTAGGCATCAAGTATAAAGGATTAAATTGATCCATGATTKTGATCAATTTATGACAAAAATGAACCGATACAAAGTCATGATTAAAAGATAATAAATCATGAAAATATGAATAAAGAATAAAAAGAAAAATGATATTAATTAAAGTTTAGATTATCATTTTAAATGAAAAGGTACAATGGTTCAAAAAAGGGACACGTTGTTTTAAATTTCACACCAGTTTGAAGATTATATAAACGAGAAAAAGTGGTGAGAAGAAGGTGTCTTTGCAGTTCAAGTCAAAAGATCAATAGCTGAAGAAAATTCTAGGAAGAAATACAAATACCTATGTATTAAGGGTGGTTGGGTGGTGCAAGGGTAGGTTGGTGCCTACAGAGGGAGTTGGTGCTTCCTTGTCAGTTGTAGCTGACTAAACAAGGGGGTCGTAGCCTCCTACCAGTTGGTGTGTGGGTGCGTCCTGATCAGTTGGTGTTGATCAAAGAGGGAGTACAGCTTCCTTCTATGTAACATGTAAATCAAATTTTGTAGTTAATAGAAAAGAATTTGTAGTTTTTCCATTTGGGTTCCATGATAAAACACTGTGTCAAAATTTTGTTTGCATTAATAAATGAAAAATTGATATAATTGTTGTGTCACTGATTCACCCCCCCCTCTCAGCGATAGGATCTTATTCTACACTTCTTTCACTATTTATTCTTCCCGCCATCCTATTGGTTGGCTTTCGGGTTTGTCGATTGCACACTTTGAACATCCGACATTTGAGTAGGGGGGGCAGCCGAACCAGTGGTTTGTCTGGTCGTTGTTTGTTGTATCGATAATTGTTGCAATTGGTTCGACAGCTAATCAGCGGCATTCACTTGTGTTGAACCGACAATGCCATTGGCATGTGGTCCATACTTCTGTCTGGTCTTGTCAAGTATAGACCTCGGTGCATCTGGCAATATTTTGTAAAGTAAACCAAACTGAGAGTAAATCATCTCTAGTTGTTGTGCTCTCATAATCGCTTCTTCTTCTTAAAAGACACTCGCCATTGCTACATATTTGGATACCTGAGGGACCAAAGACTTGATGAACCACTCCAGAATGAAATCCAGTGGGATTGGTAACTTTATCAAACTCTTCCAGCGTCTCCATTCTCGAATGTGATTAGAGATATGGTACGCCTTCGTCTGCTCAAAGTTGGCCAGCAATTCGGTTTTGGCATCGTATCTCACGGATAATTGAAAATGGTTTAAGAAAACCATTTCCAATTCACCAAAAGTCGAGTATCTTGAGTGGTCGAGCTCAATGTACCATTTCGTAGCACTCTCGATGAGAGTGCGTTGAAACAAATGCAACTGTACTGAGTCATATTTCAATGAGTTGGACGAGCACCATAGGTGAAAGGTAGTCACATGATCACCTGGATCTTCATTAGGTTTTCCTTCAAACTTTGGAATGTCTGAGGGAAACTTAGTTGGCATGGGAAGCCAACGTGGATCGTGATAAATTGGGTCATTTAATAATCTTGACAATTATGGAAAATGAAAAGTTGTCAGAAATGGTAGCTTAGGTTTTTGAATATGTACAGGAGGATAGGGGCCTGGGTTTTTGTTAGCACTAGGTTTCCAGGAAAAGTTAGATTATTGGCATATGTTCTGGTAAGAAACATGGCCTAAGCTAGCATTCATATACTGCACTTGTTGAGATGTCATCAACTGACTCCCATAATAGGACATTGTGGGCTGGGAAGGAATTGCTCGTGACATTGTGTTCTAAAGGTTCTGGAAAGGGTTTCCCCCTGCAGATCCAACGGGCATAGGTACTGAGCCTTACCCGAGGTTCCATTGACTATGGAAGGGGTTGCTCCTGGTCATCATCCCTAACGAGGGAATTGATCCCTTCCAGGGATTCCAAGATCCTTGAGAAGTGTGTGCCCCCTGTGCAGGAATAGTACCCTGCGCAGGATTTTGTGATCCAAAACCAAGGTTTCCCTCGGCCAAGATGACAGCTGAAGAGAATGCATTGTTACCAAATGCACCGAACAAAGAGAACTTCAAAGAACCCATCGGTGTGGTACTAGAAGAAGGTCCTTGACTACCTGCTCTAAACGAGTTGTATTTCATGTTTGGCCAGGTGGGTTGTTGAGAAGCATCGTCGAGCGAGGGGGACGACGGAAGTATATGACCCCCACCATAAAGGAAAGTGTTGTAGGGGGATAATGTTCCCACCATGGACTCTTGCAGAGAAGCGTTTGAGCTCGCTACCCCCAGACCCATCGTCTGTAGGGTGGAGTAGGAAAGGACCAAGTTTGTATCAAAACCAGGCATCCCATATGAAAACGGAGGGCATGTCGCACTCTACGTGAAAGGTGCAGTGATCATCGCCATAGAGGGAATCATACCACTACCCAAGGTAGAGGCAATCGATTCCATAATGGCCCAGAATTGAGAAGGTGAGTTAGGAGGTGGAACACCCCCAATAGTGGCAACCGTAGAGGGAGTATGAGGACTCCCTGACGAAGTAGAAGCATTTTCTTCCATCATTTCTTCCAGGAATATATGACTCTCTTGATGTGTTACCCTTGGATGGGAAAGATGTATCAAAAGTAGTGCTGACAAGTCAGTGATCGAAGGGTTGTACAGACCAAGAGCTTCTGCTCCAAGGTCAGAAATAGTCAGTTCCTCCAGATACGAGTGTTCTCCTCTCAGATTTGGCTCAGGTACAGTTTCCTGTGGCTCAGTCGCCTCAAATGACCCTTCCTGGTCAAGTCTTCACCTTCGCGGTGGCGGTGGTGGCTCCAAGTTAGCCGACGGCAGGCCCAAAATCCTTCGCGACTAGTAGAGCTCTTGATATTCCACTGTGATAAAATCAACGATACACTAAGGCTTTTATAATGTTGAAGACCAAGACACATACTATAAAATTCACTATGAGATATAGCAAGCAAACCACTATAACTAGTTGGAAGAACAGCTACACTAGCCAACACTAGAGAAACTTATCGGTGCAAGTGAAACTCAAACATGGAATCACCCTCCAGGTATACTTTGCAAAGCATGGCCCGATGTCTATCCTAGGTACTACGGTATACCCCTGCAGTCACATGTGTAAGTCCCTAAAAAAAGACAACTAGGTTTCCAGCTCATGAACAATTACTAGGCAGGTACAGTCAACAGTTGGATGGACCGCAATGAGTAGGGTATCAAGCCCAAAACCTATCAAGGGTATCAAAATCAAGTGTTCCAGAAGATGACTGAGGACCTTGAACAGATTCGAGACCCACAAAGTTCTGTGGAAATTGTGATCAACGGAATCCCAAGATAATTCCTCTATATGTGTTCCCCACTATGCTTGGTCCGGCTTTGGAGGGATTATCTCTGCTACATTTCCACACGTGACCTCGTGTTTAACCCTTATGTTAGAGGGGGGTCTCAGATAATTTCCACGCTACTGGACTTCTACACTCCCTAGTACAGACTCGTATGTTTGTTTTATATCCTTGAAGAGTTTCCTCTCCAACCTAAATCAAGGATCTGGCCTAGTCTAGTTAATGGACCCTACAAACATAAAGTCTAATTAATTTTAATTAATCATTAATTTTAGTGGTTTATCTTAATTCAAAGGAATGGAAATAAAACTGGTGGTGTTTTTAAAGAGATGAAAGAGAAGAACAAATGTTGGAAACAAAATTACTTTTTTTTCAAAAGATTTACAAATTGAAAACTCTTTAACCAACTTTTCTAACTAACTTCCTTTCCAATATATTTTAAAAGAAATAACCTAAAATTTAATTTCGCTCGACTACGAGCTACTTAAATTCCTAATTATTTAGTAAAGAACTTAAGAAAGCACTCTTCTTCCTGACAAGTAAAGACAACTAACCTAACTACTTAACCAAACAAGAAAATGAAATCTTTTTTTATTTTATTTTATGCTTCAAAATAAGAAACTTGAAAATGAATTATTTTCTTTTCTTCTAAAGCAAGTAAAAGGGAAAAGTGCAGACACGGAAATACCAAAGAAACTAACTTCTGGTCTATTGTGGATCGCAGGGAGTCACTGAAGGAACCACAAAGGCTAAAAAAGAAAAGACTCACAGACTCATCCAAAACCCTTTCAACGAAAAACACAAGCAATCTTGAAAAATAAAGAAATCAGCGTCAAACCTAGGCTATAAAGACTATCACTATAGATACCAATACTAAATCAAGAAACCCATGAGAATTCAGACTTCAATCAGGGAAGAGGATGACTACCTCTTCTTAAGAAAAAGGCTTCCTGACACAGGCACGCTACTGACACTAAAGCAACCTGCATATGTACACAGGTTGTCCAAAGGTAGGGCACATATGTACGCATACACCTCTGTATATTCTCAAAAAAAATGAAAACTAACAGTCAAGATGAACAAGTAGGGAGTACTGGTATGGCAGACCAAAATCCCTTGAAGACTCAGCAACTTACAAAGAACTCAAAGAGGTAATTAAACCAATTAAAATACCCAAAAAACATCCCCTAAAAACCCTAGAGGTTCCCCAGTATGGTCGCCAATTCTACTATAGTAGGAAAAACCCCTACAGACTACACTAGGGTTCTAAAGTGCAGGCAGAGGTAACCATATAAAGTCTCCTACTTTTAAAAACTATCCCAACAATACCCCACATTCATGCATAAAATACAAAGTATAAGGATCTGGTAGTCTTACCTTACACTCTGCGTCCAGTGTCGATCCTTCTGCATTTGGTCACTTCTCGACTACAAGTATCCTCCCAAGGTTGAAGTGCATTCACCAAAAGACAAACAAGAAACTACAAACATGCATCTTATATATGAATTAATGGGTTAGATGTCATAACAAAATGTAAATCAAACATAAATATTGAACACATCATATGGCGGGATGGAAAAAAGTACTTCTTTATATTAATCTCACAAAGTCACTTACAAAATGAGATCAGCGACTGCTCCTCAAACCTGATCCTGGGCTCCTCTTCACCAAGATCCAACTGCTTCCACGTATCCTTCTTCTCTCACACTTCTCTCTAGAGAATGGGCATAGGCTTATTATGAATGAGGAAAAAGGCAAGAATAGGGAATTCTGGCTCAAAACTCACAATGTGGCTACAAATTCTTGGGGCAAGGGGGGAAAGTGAAATAGGTAGAGTTTCACTGTAGTTCTGTTTCTCCTTGGAAAGAGACCCCAACACCTCCTTTTATATAACAAAAGGATGTTTATTTGGTTGGGTGACAGGCTATAGGCATTCAATTGGTTAGAAAACTACCCAATAGCCCGTAATATCAATGAATCCCTTGCAACTTTTTATTTTTTGCAACTTTTGTGGGTATACGCGGGCTATAATGGTGGAACTAGCATATGTACACGAGAAGACATGGGGCAGGGTGCGTACATCTTCAAAAAAACAAAATTGAAGAAGAGTTGTTCAGTGTTGGCTTGGCAAAAATAGTAAGTAAGATGGCTTGATGCCAGGTATGCATGTATGGTGCAATTTAGGGTTATAACACCCTTCTTGTGATTTAGACCCATCAAAGTACAAGGTCCATACTTATGAGAAAGAATCATCGGCTTCTCCATGCTTACTAATTTCTTCCTCTCCCCTTATTTTGTCTAGGGTTTCCAATAGAGGTTCTTGATAAAAGAGGGTTTCTTCCACCATTGTCGATACATTTTATTGAAAAGTAATTTCAGAGTTTTGAGTAAGAGGAACATCATATGAGAGAGGGGAGAAATTACCAAAATCGGAGTCGCAATAGTAGTTTCCTAGCATGGGGAAATCTATCGAAGAGGGTTCATTGAGGGCTTCTAAATCGGTGACAGTATGTTTGAGATACATTTCCCTATCGATCATGATCATGTTCATGTGTCCCTTTAGTGGTAACCAAAGGTGAGACCATTATGTGCTAAAGTATTCGTTCAACTTCTCGGACCAATCTCGACTAAGTAGCAGTTGTTCGACAACAAAGGTATTCTAACAGAGGACAAACACCTTCAGTAACCACTCACATAACCAGATCAAATATCAACACACCGATATTTTCACATGGTAAAAACCCTATGGGGATGATCCGGATTATTTTCGGCACGAAATGAGAGCGGAGATATAATAAAGAAATGCACAGAGATATCATGTATATCCAGTAATATAAAAGAAATATATCAGAGATGCAACCATAAACACAGAGATACAGTAATACACGATTTCTATTAATGAAATAAATGTACAGAGACTGTAAAAATACAGAG
>JZKD02S1591998.1:0-10193 GCA_000966675.3 Picea glauca
TCTTTTCCTTTGGAACATCCTCAAAAGCATTACACACAAATATTGTGAGAAGTGAAACATAAGGTTTCTTAGAAGACCATACCTCATGTGGAGTCTTTTCAATGAGTGTTGAAGTGGGTGACCGATTTACTATATAATAGGTTGTAGCAATAACTTTTGCCCAAAATTCCTATGCTAATCATGCATCTCTGAGAATACTCCTTTCTTTTTCCATTAAAGTCTTGTTTATCCTTTCTGCCACTCCATTTTGCTAAGGTGTGTATAGAGTAGTATTATGTCATGCTATACCAAACAACTTACAAATATGTTCAAATTATTTTCCACAAAACTCACCTCCATTATCCATTATCAACACTTTCATCCTCTTGCCAATTTGGTTTTCCACAAGGGCTTTGAACTCCTTGAATTTGCTAAAAACCTATGATTTATTCTTCAAGAAATACAACTATGTACTCCTTGAGAAATCATCTATAAAGAAAACATAGTACACAGATCCTCCTAGTAATGGAATCGGTACAGGACCAAACACACCAGTATGTATCAATTCTAGGATCTCTCTTTCCCTAGTATAGCCAAAAGGGAAAGTCCCTTGATTCTTTTTACCATATAAAAGATGTTCACATAAATCAAAATATGATGCACATCCAAACATATCTTCAACCATACCTTTACCTTGTAATAATTGGAGACCCTTCTCCCTGACGTGTCCCAATATTCAATGCCAAAGAAATGTATTATCTCCAAAGTGAAGCAGGGGCCTTGACTTCTTCATTTTTCCCTTTAAGAGCAATAATACTATTACACCCATTAGTGATTGTGCTTGCCAATATCTTATATAGAGTTCCACACCAAAGTCCCCTCATCAACACCATTATCACACAAACCATTTTGACCTCGTTCTTTTCAAATACAACATGTACACCTACATCAACCATATTAGCAACATATATTAGGTTCTTGGATAGATATGGAAAGTGTAAAACCCCTGGAAGAATTCTAACTCTTCCATCTTTCAACTGTAACTTGACTCTTCCACATTCTATTATTTTGGTTGGCCAATCATATCCTAGAAAGACATCACCATCACACCTTCCATACTCAAAGAACCACTCTATATGAGGATTCATATGAAAAGAGGCACTCGAGTCAATGAATCATACCTACCTTACTTTTTGACTACATGTACATGTAGAATCCAAATACACACCCCTCCTTTTTTTGAGGAGGAATTCCCTTCCAAAGGAGGAGTATCATTTATCCCTTCACCTCTTTCAACAATCCTTGATCTATAGTTCTTCTTAAAATTCCCTGGTTTACCACATTTCTAGCATACTTTATTTAAAGGATCCCATGGAGATTTAGATCTTCCTCTAGATTTATATCTCCCTTCTGTATACTAATTTATTATTTCTTTGGAACAACACCTTACTGTTAGGGCATCCATGTTGTGCTCTCCCATTGATTTTTCTTTTCATTTCCTTCAATAATGTTGAAAGGATGCAACTACACCCTCAAATTTTATTACAGATTTTTCATTGGTACTACATATTGCTACAACCAAGCTATCCCAAGACTATGGTAAAGAACATAGCAAGGTAATAAACTGATATTCTTCCTTCAAATTCTTTGTTAGAGAGTTTTCATCTTCCATCCTAAGATGAAACAACTTGTTTTGCATAAACAAGTTATTTACTAGGGACTTCGACTGATACAAGTTCCCTAATTTTTCCCACAACTTCTTTGTTGTGTCTCTCTAGATAGATGTTCAACAATATTGAATCATAGAGAAAGGAGAATAGTACTCATCTCCTTTATTTCTAACTTTTTCCAATCTTCTATTGACATAGAAGCAGGCTTAGTACTAGTCTCACTATTCCTTATCCACTAGAAGATCCTCCATCTCTATTCCTTATCCACTAGAAGATTGTCCATCTTGAGCTTCCACTCTCGAACTAGTCATCATTCTTTCTATTCAAGAATTTCCACTAAAAAGCTTCTTTCAATAAAAGAATTACCACTAAAGAGCTTCCACTAAGTATGTTTATCAAGTCTATCACATGACCAAAAGAATTCAAACCCTTAGCAACAAAAGAACCCCTTTTAAGCCAAAATCTTGCTATTATACCAAATGTTAATTCTAAAGCCCTTTAGTAAATAATGCAAAAATACTATGCAATAAAAGAAAAAGTAAAATAAATGACATTGGTAAACTTCTCAACTCCTTTTTTCTTTTTATTTATTTTTCATTATCATATTTTTCATCCATGCAAATGCAATATATAGCTCTGCTCCTTTTTCATTTTATTTCTTTTTCATCATCATATTTTTCATCCATGCAAATGCTCTATATAGAGATTTTCTCCAACACTTTTTTCTTTTAATTTCTTTTTCATTATCATATTCTTCATCCATTTACAATGCACTATATAAGATTTTCTCCAACCTCCTATATCCTCATACCTAAATAGAATTAGATTACAATGGACTAAAACCATTTGCGAATAAAGAAAAATCATTAGCCATGCAAATGCTATATATAGAGATTTTCTCCAACACTTTTTTTTATTTTTTATTTTTTTTTCATTATCATATTCTTCATCCATTTACAATGCACTATATAAGATTTTCTCCAACCTCCTATATCCTCATACCTAAATAGAATTAGATTACAATGGACTAAAAACATTTGTTAATAAAGAAAAACCATTTGCAAATAAAGAAAAATCATTAGCCCAAAAACCATTGGCTAAAAATCATCAACCAAACCATTGACCACAAACATCTAGCCACTATAACAAAAAATATAACACATATTCAACATAAAATTAATATAAAAATATATATAACAAAGAATATAACACATATTCAACATAAAATTAATAAAAATATATATATATTTGTAACAGTAAATTTTTTTTAAATTAAAATATCTTAAACTTATTTTATGTTTAAACGTGGGGAGCCTAAAATGCCCTTTTACCTTTCGCTCTCAAATCAAATCATTACCTTTCAGTCTTGGGACAAATCTCCCAATCTACTTTTATCTTTCACTCTCACTCTCAAATCATTGGTACAAATCTCCCAATCTACTTTTACCTTTCACTCTCAAATCATCAAATCATTGGTACAAATCTCCCAATCTGCTGTGAAAAATTATATCCATATATAACCTAAAATTGAACTTGCCAGACAAAATACTTGTAAAACTCTTTTTGATCTGGTGACTTCAAAGAAAATTAGGGAGAGCAAACAAGATGGATTTCGATTTGATGGACTGCCTTATTATTTTTAAGCAAATTGGAAAATCAAGCGAGATATAACAGGCAATTAGTGTTTTTAATAAAGCAAGCAAGACATAGCATACAATCTAATGACGTCTTGGAGTTTCAGTTCAGCCATTAATAGACCTTCAGATATGATATGGTGCTCAAACTCCAGAGAGATATTCTCATAATAAACTATCCATCCTTTAATGCAATTTAGATACATTCATTACATAACAACAGCAGGTTATCAAAATCATTCACGAAAGATCGATAACGTTGGATGCCTGCTGTTAATGAGATTAAGGATCCTCTCAAACGATAAGACATCACAGGGAATCATGAGAGCTCCCTGGTGCTCGTATCCGAATTCCTCTACAGAAGCCTCCAGCAGCTCTGCAAACAGGGGATGGTTCAGAACGCTGGCATCTATCACAAATTTTGTAAGAATATCTTTCCCAACATACACAGGAAGGAATCCCTTGGGAACAATATTGCCATTTTTCTTACTGTCTGGATTCTGTCTACTTCTTTCGTTCTTCTTTATCTTAACAAACGCCGATGACCGCCTGGAGGAATGGATATCGGTAACTGTCTGTAGCAAACGAATGAAGTGGCGCATTATGGACGACAGTACAAAGAAGCCAGCCTTAGCCAGATTTCGCAGAGCAGCTGGAGAAAATATGGCATAGAATACAAGGCCTCTGATCATCTGTTATAGAACTGAAAATCTACTACAGACTGTGAATACTGGAGGTCCGCTGCGCTGTACAATGATACCATACTTCCTGTACTTTTTTTTTCACAAAACAAAAAGGCATACTTCGTGTACTTCAATGTGATATTGTATTGTTTTATACGGCATAGATCGCACCCGATCCCAAAAGTCCAGTCAAATCTAACGTGGAGTGTCGGTCATTGAGCACATTTTGAATGACCGACTGAAAGCGTAAATGGATGGAATATCTAATGAGACTACGGACTACACTAAGAGGGCGACCAATATCTACCCTAAATTTTGGCCTTTATTTCTAAATCACATGCTCAAGTTGCTTACTGTTGTCTTCAAGGACAATGCCTTTGAATGGAGGAAAAGTCGAATTTGATTCCACTGTTTGTCCTTGGTTGCATTGAATGCTGAGTCTAGTTTTTATGTCATTTAAATTAAATTATTAATGGATTTTTTTATATCGTATTTATTTTAATAATAATAATAAATTAATTTTAAGGTTATAATTAAGTTAGATATAGTGTATGAGATTTTTTTTGTAAAGATTTGACTGTTAAAGTGTACATAAGTATATATATCCTTTTGTTTTTTAGATTTGAACTTGTTACCAAATATGTGATCTTTTTGTTTGTGAGACAAGGAACCCTGATTTAAGTGTTAAAATGTACATACCCTACACACATTCTTAACATGTCAATATATTAATTGCATGTTTTTATCTAATAAAAAATTTTAATATGTTATCGATAGGAATTGAATAAATATGTAGAAAAGAATTATTTTTCTCAATTATTTAAACTAAACTCAATTAAGAAAGTACATCTTAAAAAAAATATATTCAAATTAAACTCAATTAACAAACTACATCTTAATATATATATATATATATATTAAATTTATTGAAAAGCTTACAATTTTTATATTAATAACATACAACCTAAAATAAAACCACAATAAATCACAACCATAAATCTATTTATAATTTTATAATAATCCCATTGAGTGAATAGCAATGTCCATTCTCTAAATCTGGCATGCACACAATTTTTTAATTGTAATTGAGGAGAGTGGCATGCACACGATTTTTTTTTAAAGACAGTTAAGTAATTTCAGCCAATACCACTGATTCATTATATTTTGTGTACATAATGTTGTGTGTACAGTTAATCAGAAACATTTGAGACTTTAGATGGAATTTGATTGGTAAATTAAATTGTATGAGGCAATTTGCTTATGAACAAATGGTAATTCTTTTTAGAAAATAGTTAAAAATCTTTATTAAATATGTTAAAATATATATAGAAATTGTGAAAACAGTTGAATTCAAATTTGAGGAGCTGTTTTGATTTGAAATTCCAACCCACCACTTAATTAAAAGATAATGAATTCTTAAATAAAAATCTTTATTAAATATATTAAAATGTATATAAAAACTGTGAAAACAGTAAAATTCAAATCTGAGAAGCTGTTTTAATTTGAAATTCCAACCCTACTTAACAGATACTGGATTCCTAAATTGGATAGGTTAATTATTTAACTAATTTAATAATTTAAAAAATAACTCACTCTTAATCCATCATCACCACGAGATAAAGGTGTAAACCAATAAACAAGTAACTTTGAAGTTGATATTGACTGTAATTAGTGAGTATACATGAAAGAAATTCCTTTGTAGTTGCGCCCAGCTGCAATGGTAATGTAAACAGGGCTATGCGGATTTGTTGAGTCATTCTTTCAATGTCGGCGCCCACAAACGTGCTATTCGCTTTGTAAGGCGATTCGAACAGTTTCCTTGTAAACCAGGCGTCGATCTTGACGACAAATCTCTTCTCATTGTATTCCGGTGCGCTGTTCACCCGCTTGCTGAATACTCGCAGAGGATTTCTCCCCCATATTCGACACTCTAGCGACCACTTCATCTAACTCTAAGACATCCCATTTTTAATATTATGATGGTATTCACAAGAATGATATGCAGTAGAGAAATTGGATGATCTCTCCGTTGTTGGAGAGCTCCATTGGATCACATCCTTCCCCAATGTATCCATAACATCTACCATACTGAGGGCATTGCGTATGGATCCGAGCCTTTAACCAGATAATGAACAGAAAGAAAAAACATATAACACGTGCATACACGCAATGACACATGCATACACTCAATAACAATAACAGAGATGGGGGCAACAATATCTTTATTGCTCAGCCAAACCAGTGGAGAAATGAATACAAATCGCATGGATCTACTTCAGTGTTTCTTTCTGGACATAAGTTTGAGAATCTTCTAATGTTCAATAATCTTGAGAACCTTCTAATGTTCAATAATGCAAAGTTTTAGAACCTTCTAATGTTCAATAATGCAAAGTTTTAGAACTTTCTAATGTTCAATAATGCAAAGTATGTGTTCTTAGAACTCAATCATTTTCATCTTGAAAACAATTTTTTGATACTTTGTTCAACCAATTAATCATCATTTCCATGGTTAATTTTCTATAGAGTACACAATCTATGGGTTCGAGAAAAACATAGCTACAAAACACGTGCTGAAATCCTGACCTAAATTCCCCTCATAACCAATACTGCCAAACTTGCATCAGAAAATAGACTTTTAAACCAAGTCTTATACCATGGTTAATTTTCTATAGAGTACACAATCTATGGGTTCTAAGAAAACATAGCTACAAAACACGTGCTGAAATCCTGACCTAAATTCCCCTCATAACCAATACTGCCAAACTTGCATCAGAAAATAGACTTTTAAACCAAGTCTTATACTTATATGTCCATTTACATATTAAAAAACTCCACCTCCAACTATGCATTCCAAAATTCTACCCAAACCCACAGGTAGAGTCACATAGATTCCAACAGTGTCCCTTTACATATTCAATCCATCAACACAAGCAATGTCTATGCCCATAATATTCCTGCATGAAATACACTGGATTTTCTGGTCTTTTCCGCATCAATAAAAAAAACCTCCACATCGCGCTACATGATCTTGGCCTCGAGATCTTGACAACCTCATATATGGATCAGAGCTTTTTAACCAGATATTGAATAGAGAAAAACCATATAACACATACATATACCCAACAACAGAGAGATTATGGAAAATAATATATCTATTGCTCAACCAAACCAACGAAGAAATCAATAGAAATCTCATGGAACACCTTACTGGTTTTCATATTTAACCAGGAGGATTCTCAAGAGTTTCTAAGCATAAGAAAATCCAAACCCTTAATAACTTCCAAATGTAAGTGCATGAGTATGTTTTGTTACAACCCAACACATTGCAGGTGAAATTCTTAGCCCAAACCACATGTTTAAGGACTCTGCTCATCTTATGTATAATGTTAACATACAATAGTATATGTAAGAAGATATTTTTGATTGTTTGCTCTATTTTAATAACAGTATAACTTTTAAAAAATAATATTTTATGCTCATCTTATGTATAATGTTAACATACAATAGTATATGTAAGAAGATATTTTTGATNATACATGAAAGAAATTCCTTTGTAGTTGCGCCCAGCTGCAATGGTAATGTAAACAGGGCCATGCGGATTTGTTGAGTCATTCTTTCAATGTCGGCGCCCACAAACGTGCTATTCGTTTTGTAAGGCGATTCGAACAGTTTCCTCGTAAACCAGGCGTCGATCTTGACGACAAATCTCTTTTCATTGTATTCCGGTGCGCTGTTCACCCGCTTGCTGAATACTCGCAGAGGATTTCTCCTCCATATTCGACACTCTAGCGACCACTTCATCTAACTCTAAGACAGCCCATTTTTAATATTATGATGGTATTCACAAGAATGATATGCAGTAGAGGAATTGGATGATCTCTCCATTGTTGGAGAGCTCCATTGGATCACATCCTTCCCCAATGTATCCATAACATCTACCATACTGAGGGCATTGCGTATGGATCCGAGCCTTTAACCAGATAATGAACAGAAAGAAAAACCATATAACACGTGCATACACGCAATGACACATGCATACACTCAATAACAATAACGGAGATGGGGGCAACAATATTTTTATTGCTCAGCCAAACCAGTGGAGAAATGAATACAAATCGCATGGATCTACTTCAGTGTTTCTTTCTGGACATAAGTTTGAGAACCTTCTAAGTGCAAGGTATGTGTTATTAGGTATGTGTTATTAGAACTCAATAATAGAGGGTGGGAGAGGAGGCATTAATAGATAAAATGTGTATATAATATATATACATTTTATCTATTGAAGTTTTGAGAACCTTCTAATGTAAGTGCAAGGTATGTGTTATTAAAACTCAATAGTAAAGGGTGGAAAAGGGGAAATTAGTAGATAAAATATGTCTATAATATATACACATTTTATCTATTAATGCCCCGTTGATTGCCCAAGTGCTTCATTCATTAAGTAAGGCATACGCTTGCAACTAGTGGATTCATTCATCAATAGTCCACTTGCAACTAGTGGATTCATTCATCAATAGTCCACTCCTGGGCGAGGTTTTTCATTCCCTTGTATTGGTTGGTTACTCAGGTAAGTCAAAACTCACTGGGTTCATAAATCACTAGGACAATCAATCTATGAGTTCATCAATCGAAGACATTCATCCATCAATCATTTACAAGTTTAACCAGAAGGATTTCAAAGCATAAAACAATCAAGGTGTATCACATAATTTCGACTCTTCATCTTGATAACAATTTTTTTGATACTTTGTTCAACCAATTAATCATCACTTTCATGGTTAATTTTTTTTTATAGAGTACACAATTTATGAGTTCTAAAAAACATAGCTAGAAAACACACATAGCTACAAAACACATGTGCTGAAATCCTGACCTAAATTTCCTCATAACCAAAACTGCCAAACTTACATCAAAGACAAAGTACCTGAGAATAGACTTTCAAACCTGGACTGACGCCTAACCAAGTCTTATAGTTATATGCCCATTTACATATTAAAAAACTCCACTTCCAACTATGCATTCCAAAACTCTACCCAAACCCACAGGTAAAGTCACGTAGATTCCCCCTTGCAAATTCAATCCATCAACACAAGCAATGTCTATGCCCATAATATTCCTGCATGAAATACACTGGATTTTCTGGTCTTTTCCACATCAATAAAAAAACCTCCACATCGCACTACACGATCTTGGCCTCGAGATCTTGACAACCTCATATATGGATCAGAGCTTTTTAACCAGATATTGAATAGAGAAAAACCATATAACACATACATATACCCAACAACACAGAGATTATGGAAAATAAAATATTTATTGCTCAACCAAACCAACGAAGAAATCAATAGAAATCTCATGAAACACCTTACTGGCTTCCATATTTAACCAGGGGGATTCTCAAGAGTTTCTAAGCATAAGAAAATCCAAACCCTTAATAACTTCCAAATGTAAGTGCATGAGTATGTTTTGTTACAACCCAACACATTGCAGGTGAAATTCTTAACCCAAACCACATGTTTAATTACTCTGCTTATCTTATGTATAATGTTAACATACAATAGTATATGTAAGAAGATATTTTTGATTGTTTGCTCTATTTTAATAACAGTATAACTTTTGAAAAATAATATTTTAATTTGTAATGATAACAATATAACTTTTAAAAAATGAATATTTTAATTTATTATGTATTACAAGAATTTAGAAAACTTAAAAAACTAAATTAAATAAATCTACATTGATATGCTTATATATATATATATGGTTGGTATGGTTCAACTCATCGCCGGTATATATATATATATATATATATATGACTCAAAGATGACTTGCATATTTATCTGTACCTCAGAAAAATGTAGATTTATCGGTATCCCAGAAAAATGCAGGGTGGATTGGTATCTTTGTGGGTTTTTGAATTCATTGGAACACTTTCGAATTTGAAAGTTGAAACAAAACCAAAAATGAAGAGAGTGAGTAGAAATCTTACGACATAAGTAAAAGCCGTGAATTTGAAAGTTGAAACAAAACCCAAAAATGAAGAGAGTGAGTGGAAATCTAATAACACAAGTAAAAGCCATGATTCCAAAAATTCTGGTTACATTTAAAAAAATCCAAATAATAGATCAGATAAACTGACATCACAGTCTTGCTCTCTATCATGTAGCAATGGTTCTTGCTTCGTCAGAATTTTGACCGTGTGATATTTGAATTATAATAAAAATCTC
>JZKD02S1591999.1:0-10193 GCA_000966675.3 Picea glauca
CGAAGGACAACTACCCGATACCTTAGATTAATGTAAGAATTTTTGTTTGGAATGAAAGGTCATAGAGTATCCACAATAGGGAAACTCAACAATTAAGAAATGGTATTACATAATTCAAAATTGTTTGTAGCAATCCCAACAAATTGTGTCTTGATAGATAACAACTATAATCGAACTATAACTTATGTAATACACGAGGGGAATGTCCCTATTAATGATTATTCCATCATGCTTACTCGTTCTATTGATGTTTTTGAAGGAATACTTCCATCATAATGTAATCTCATTAATATGGTTGCATGTTGATAGGGCGGGGGGGGGAGTCTATGGAGAGGGAAATATTGCATTAGAGGGTAGTAGTACAAGTCCATGATGTGCACAATCCACCAACTTTCACATTGGTCCTCAACTTCCACAAGTGATATATTAGTTCAACACCCATATTTAATCACGAAGTGGAAGCAATACTTATTTAATGTCGCTTGATGTTAGGTTAATCCCCTGTCCATATGACATGACGTCGATGATTTTATGGTTTTCTAATTGAAGAGCTCTATATTGTTGTCTAATGTAAATTTGTTTCGCATTGATTTTAAATTAAAACATATGGCCTATCTACAAATTTTATAAATAAATCATATCATTCAATTTAAAATAAAGATTGTTTCAATCATACATTTATTTGTGGCCTTGAATGTTAGAAGTACTTCTTTAGAGTAACATGTATTGGATAGGTATGCTCCTTATTGAGCTTCTTCATTGTTCCCCATCTCATTGTACTGGTGCTTCATATTTATTTTCTTCTTCTTTGTCCTTCTTTTAGGTTACTTTTCCTTTGGAACATGCTTTCACCTTCTCCTTGTGTCTTTACATATTGTATTCCTTGCACTGATATGGCCAATGTTTCCCTTTAGTGGATATTGATATCTCAATTAAAATTAAAAAATTGAACTTTAACATTAAAACCTCAAAACATATTAATATTCACTTTTAAACTAAACCCTAGTTTCTTAACATAAAGATGTTCCTACTCTCTAACCATTGAATGTACCTTTCCATGGTTCTTTGATTTCCTCTATTATGTGCTTTATTTTGCTTGGTTGTCACTTACCCTTTATTTCTTATATACTTCCTTCAATTGATTTAAATAAACATAGGTTGACTCATTACTATTATTCAAGAAAAACTATGCCACTTGAAATGATCCATTAACCCATTTCCTTATATTCAAAATAAAATGACCTCTTAACAAATTAAAACACGTTTTTATTTCATTTTATATTTTTATAATTTTAACATATTTTACTAATAAATCAAATTTCTGAAATAATTTCATATTTATTTATATTTAGATAATATAAATTGTTTTATTTTTTTGCTAAATTGTGTTCTCTCTTATAATGTTTAACTATCCAAATTACCAAATGTATTCGCTTATGAAAATTGGTTTTACTATTCATACAAAGTTTTAAAACAAAACACCCTTGAAATATCAAGCATGGTACAATGTATTAATAGTGAATTAAACACTTCATGGTTTAAAACTCTATATTCAATTCAACACTCTTTAACAAACAAACAAAAAATAGAGAATAAGAGCTATAAGTCTAACTATATTAAAGAAGGGTTTGGGTACCTTCTTCATTTTGAAAATGAGTTTATGATCTTCCTTTGTGTTTTGGTTTAGAACTAAATCTTTTACTTTAAGTCCAACATTATGGTTTGGTTTAGAACTAAATCTTCATAATTGAACGCCAAACCTACAACCAAATTACATTCACATGTGAATCTGAAAACTCAACGTGATCGACAGAATAAAGTGTGTAGTTGAAGCATCATGCCCAGGCACAATATCATGCATGGAAATTATTGCATTAGGGATTCAATCACGGCCAACAATGTATTAGCCGATCAATTTCTCCCCTCTGCAACCATCAGCGTAGACCTTATGCTCAACCTCTTCACTGCTAATGGAATGACGTTAGAAGAAGTTGTCCCAATGCTCGGTAAGACCAAAATATTCATCGCATAGATAGAAATATATGACACAACGTAGGGCTATCTTAGGTCAGCATAGAATAGCCAATAGCACCATCGCTTTTCTCCAGCAATGGATTTAAGAATCGAACCCAATACATGTGCCTCAACCAAAAAAATCTAATGGGAATCGAACACAAGTTTCCTCTGACTCGAACCCAAGGTCTGTGCTTCAACAAATCCACTGGAATGAAAATCAATGCACAAGTTTCCTCGAGCTCGAACCCGAGGTTTGTGCTTCAACAAATCCATTAGAATGCAAATCAATGCACCAACAAAACCTTGTTATTCTCACATATATATCTAATGAAAAAAATGTTGAGGTATTCTCCGCTTGTTGGCTGTTATCTTTTGGCTTCTAGTTTCTTCTTATCTAAACTCAGTCTTAGTCTCAGTCTCGGTCTCGAACTGAACTCAGCAACTGCAAAAATTATACACCTGATTGCAGATTTCTATGTGATGGGCTTCTTTTTAGCAGGTTTCTTCGTTTCCCAGAGCTTTCATTGCCATGCCTAAATTACAAAATAGGGATCGGAGGGAAAACGCTAAAATTACAAAACAGGGATCCGAGGGAAAGGCTAAGTGGGAAAATCAAGGGAAGTTTTTTCAAATTCAAAAATGGATTACAAAACAGGGATCGAAGGGAAAACGCTAAGTGGTAAAATCAAGGGAAGTTTTTTCATATTCAAAAATGGGCGGGCAGGGAGTTAATAAGGTGGATACAACATTAAACATCGGCATTGGCTAAACGTTCTACCTTTTGGGTTTTTTGGTCGAAATCGAGCATGTAAATGTGGACAAAATCTTTATTTTTTGTTGTTTAAATAGCATTTTTGAATGCATAGATGGATTCATCATGCTGAAAAACCCCTGGGGCACTCGGATTATACAAACTTAGCCAATCAAATCTACAGATCCAACCATTCCTCACCGGATTTCGGGCAAAATCAAACGGAAAAAATCGTCGAAAAAATTCCAAAAGGTAGAACATTTAGACTACTGCTTAAACATCACCTCAGTGTCTCCTCGATCAGCTCACTGTACCTTACGTTTCTTGGGGGATTTAAGGACAGTGAATTGGAGGCTCCAGAATTAGTGATCGACGGGAGTCGGAAAATGAGTTGATCTACATGGATGTGGATGGGAGCATGGGTGCGTGAAGGTAGTCGATGGGAGCATTGGTGCCCATTGGTATGGAAATGCACGAGTGTGTTGCATGACTCTGGAGCAAGCTGGATATTGTTTTCCATTGGCTGCTTCCATTCATTGGACTTCTCTTTAAGATTTCTCTATTGATTTCTCTTAATGACTTAATCAACCATTCACTTCTCTTACATAAGCCATAGGATATAGGCTAACCAACCAACTTTCATTGCCCCTTAAGAGTAGGAAAGCTCTTGAATAGGAGTTCTTTCATTTAAAGCTCTTGATGAACACTTCCAACATAAGGTTGACCTTGCTAGTTCATGAATTGACTTTATCGTACCAACATTTAGGGACCACCAAAGAATGGATTATTTCATTCATTCAACAGCAACTAATCCATTCATTTATTAGCTTCAAACAGCACGAAACATCATTCATGAATCAGCTCATTAATACATTCATTAGCTCACACAAGGACAGACAGACATTCAATCAATTGGGCAGGACATATATTCATTCAATAGGCTCAGAGGCTCATTTATTCAATCCATATATTAAGACACTAGGAGGAAAATCAATCTATTTGGAGATATCAATCATTTTATAGGGGAATTTACCTCGATAGCGGGCCCTATGGTTTCTATAGATTGATATTTCCTAAAGTTGATCACTTTGTTATTCCTAAGTAGCTAAAGAGGAATAGAACTTAAATATATCTTATCTCCTTGTAGCTAGTAATATATCCTGATAAATAAAGAAAAGGTGGTAAGTAAAATATATATAGTAGTTATCCTTCCTTGCATAGTGGTTTTTGCGATATGTTGGGCTCCTGGTGGTTTTACATATAAATAGTGGTTCTAAGGGATATCTCGTATGGGTTGAGAGCAGGGTACGCGGGGGTGTTCAATCGTGGATTTCTTATTAGTAAACTTGGAACTTCTTTCCTGATATATAATAGTAGCTAAAGAGTAAGAGATCCTACACTGGATACTTAATATCTTCTAGCTCCTAAATTGTAATATATACATTCTATAATCCTAAGACTACTTATCCTAAGCTCCTAAATATACTTTAGAAATAGTAAAGAAGAGTCATAGTAATTGTAAAGGTATTGATCTTTATATAGATCATTATGTCTAAAGGAGAGAAAATAGAGGTTATATATTTTAAGTAATGACTCCTCTATGGGTATCGGGTTGATCTGAATTCCTTGGGTCTGGGATGGTTTTGTTATAAAAAGGTGTCTTTAAGGGCCATCGAAGATGGGTCAATGATGCATGCATAGAGGAATATCTCACATGTTACCTATTACATATGCATTACCTCTATAGATTCATATCCATGACCTATATATATAATATTCTAAACCTACACAAATAGTTGCAGATTATTCAGTTGCATATCATCCACTCCCCTACAACTTATATGCATTCATTGGTACGATCTCGCAGAAAATGTGCATTTTTCTTATTTAACAATGCACTCTCGATTGAAATGTGACAACGATCTCGAAATTAGTTGGTCACTTGTAGTGATTTGATGGAAGGAATGATGGTTCAAAATCTTGTATGTATATCAGCTTGTTACTTCATGCATGAAGAGAGAGAAATTTCATGCTACATCTTCTCTCGTCTTGATTGACTTTGGTTGACTTGTTGTGGTGTTCACCTTGTAAATTGATTTCATGTCTGAATGAGCCCGCCTAGTTGCTGATGAATGTCAAATTGTCTTAAGGTAAGGAGTCTTTGCCTCTAACCAGACTTGTAGTAATAGTTGTAGATAGGCAATGAAATATCGGGGGTCTGACAACTAATGGGGGTCTGGTCGAGTGAAGGCTAATGGGTTTTGCGGAGTGACATTGGTAGTAGGGGTAACAAGTTCTTTAGTCAAGTTCGAGTCATAGGTGGAGTGGTTATTGCCTACATGTGACTATATAATGAATGGATAGAAAATAATGGTCTCTTTGATTTCTTATGCTAACTAGGTTTAGTCATTGAGAGAAGAGGCTACTTTGTTGAGAGAAGAGACTACTTTGTTGAGTTCTAGTACCTAAGGTGATAGTAATAGTTCCTAAGGTGATAGTAATAGTGAATATAAGATTGAATCCAGTTGTTAAATCAGTGAGTAGTTCCTAAGGTAGTAAGAGTTTAGTGAAAGTCTAGGAGTTTTGGTAAAGAGTGAAAATGGTATCTTTGTGTCTTGTCTCTATAGAGGTACAAATAGAAATAATGTCAAGGTGTAAAAAAGGTGTTGTTGGCCTGTGTTATTCCAAGTTAAATATCTAGTTAAATAGGCCATAAAGTGATAGCTACATCCCGACATGATTATCCATTAGTTGTTCTTTCCTATTGGATTCATAACGATAATAATAGGAGTAGCATAGAGTCGAGGAGAGACACTCTTTGGGGTGGTGGTTTCAAGCTCCTCGATGTTGTGAGGTGTAGTTTATGGCCTAGGAATCTCTTCTCTATGAATCTAGTATGAGTTGAGTCTAATATATTTAACCAAACAAGACACTAAAGACTAAATATAATCTACATAAGCTACAAACTAGTTCTGATTGTTTCTAAGACTATAAATAAAGAAATCAAACTAATACAACTAAAGATTTATTTATCTTCCTCTTCCTAAGTAAACGAGAAATATATCCTAAATAGTCCTTAAATATAAAGCTACATACTATCTTTTAAAGAGTATCTTTCCAGATCCTAATGAAAAGTATAGTTTTGGGGAGTGTAGCCCCTTCAACTTGTGTCTGTGTTGGGTGCATGATAGATGATAGAGGGACCATAGTCTCTATTGAATAAAAGATACATATATTATATACCTGTGTATTGTCCTTACTAGCATGGGAGTTAATCGGGATCCTCCCTCGTATCAAGGTGGTTTTATTACTTCAATATGTAATATAAGGCCTATTGAAAATGGTTATAAGGTCATCTATCAGGTCCTCTGTCTTTGAAGATAGATTATAAGTTGATTGTCTAACTATTCTTATCTTATATCCTAATTGTTAAGGAGTCAAATATCCTTAATGAAGGAATAGATCCTACAAATAAGACTATAAATAACCTAAAGATACGTAATAAAGAGGAAGAGACGGTTTCTCTCCTCTGTCTTTGAAGATAGATTATAAGTTGATCGTCTAACTATTCTTATCTTATCTCCTAATTGTTAAGGAGTAAAAGATCCTTAATGAAGGAATAGATCCTACAAATAAGACTATAAATAACCTAAAGATACATAATAAAGAGGAAGAGATGGTTTCTCTCATCACTGCTACACTTTATACTTATTCTACTCTAAAGAATACTTAATAGCTCCTACACTCTAAACTATAAATACTATAGAGCTTCCTCCGCCCAGCGATTTGACCGTTAAAGTCTACGGAGGTATACATACCCTACCCCCCTTTGGATTTGAACTTGACCTCTTAGGAGGAAACACATGTTCTTAACCATTAGGCCCACTCAGTTACTCTTCTTATTCTTTGATACATAAAGGCTAACTTACTAATATTCAATAGTTATTAATTCATATACAAACACAAATACTAACTCTGTCTCCTTAATATATGTATCTTTTAACCCTGGCATAAGATTAAATTCAATTCCTATACCTACACTAACTACTATAAGGACTCTAAAGTTACTATAGAGCATGAGTTAGAATACATAAAGAGAGGAGTTCCAACTCTTTAAACTAGTTATACTTCCTAGACTTTATCTCAACATTATATACTTAATATATTATATTCCTACTATTCAACATTAAATTATATATCTATTAATACATAAACTATAACAACTATTCCTTACTTTATCTAACTTACTCCTTAAACAACCATTTAATCTAATTCCTACTCGTTGTAAGACCTTATATATTATATTCCTACTATTCAACATTAAATTATATATATATATATATTAATACATAAACTATAACAACTATTCCTTACTTTATCTAACTTACTCCTTAAACAACTATTTAATCTAATTCCTACTCTTTATAAGACCTTATTCTCACCATTAAAGAGAAACCTTAACTAATTAACTCCTCTTACTTACAAAACATACAAAGGATCTATTCTTTCTTTCAACCTCCTAAAGGTCTAATGAAACTAATCTAATAGTTATATAGAGGACTAATACATCTAAAGTACATATAAAGAGTTCTAACTAATTTCTCTAGTTAACGAGTTAATATGCATCCTATCTCCAAACTAATAATTAAAGAAGAAAAAGGATCCATACATAGGAGTTCCTACACTTTAACTAATAAGAATACTCTACTTCTTTTAACTTATAACTATTAAATAAAGGAGACATAATCCTTACTAAATGAGAAATAAAGATAGAAGCATGTCCTACTTCTAATCCTTTCTATATGTTTGAGCATACTTAATATAGGGGTGAGGATATTTTCTAAAGGGGTTAGGGTTTGCTTCCCCTCTGATAAGCTTCCAACAATGGGAGATCTATTATACAGTGTTGGTTGAAGCCATATAATTCCTTGCTTTCTCTATTGTTGAGGAAGTTGGTTCCTCCGCTTGTAAGAAAGTAATATCCCATCCCAAAGCACTCCTTAAAAATGGAAGACTCTAATCCTACGTTAGATATTGGTAGCAGTTTTTCCTTTTGGTAGAGTGTGTTTCTTCTGCTATGAATAGTAAGGTAGCACTAATGAATAAAAGAGTGGTTTAAAGGCTAGTAGAATAAGGTTAGAGGGTCTTGATTGTTGATATTATAGTAGTTGCGGGAGGTATTAACCTCCACGTGTAACCCTAACAAGAATAGAATATTCTTGAAAGCAAGAAGAAACCCTAAAGCATTGGACATAACCCTAGAAGACAAGTCGGCTAAAGAAAATAATTAATATTGAGTCTTTATCCTCCAAAAAGAGAAGTCGGCCCAGACAGCTAAGAAAGAGCAGTATAAATACAGGATGACAGAGCTCATTTGGACACACACAGCTCACAACTACAGAAATTTAGTAAGTGCGCAAGTTTGGAGAGTAGTTGTAGTTGCAGTTATTGCAACTTGTATTTTCGGTTTTAGGCTTGGACTTTCTATTAGTTATGGTTTGGACTTTCTGCTTGGTACGCTAGCTCTGGAGAGTGGTACGCTACCTTGGTTGGTTATCGGGTCTAGAGTTTGCTTCCAGAATTATTCTCTCTGTCAAGGTTAAGGTGCTTGGGGGTGGCTTCGGCCTATGGTTGGGTGACAATATTGCTATATTGTCTATGGTGAAATGAGCACACCTATTTTTCTAATAGGTTATGGGCCCACACTATCTTCGGACAATCTAACTGCTGGAAGATAGATTGGGAGGATTTGCTCAGTTACAGTTGCAGTTGCAGTCAAAGTTTTGCTACAGCAACGAAACCATAACCCTCTTGTTAAGGCACCTTAAGCGAAGTGATTGACCTAATTTATGTATAACCTAGTGCGTCCTATCCTAGTTAGCCCTAGCCTAGTGCACCTCCTGGTACTCTCAGCAAGCTAAGACATCAAGTTTGAGTTTT
Organism: Picea glauca; assembly: GCA_000966675.3. Classification (NCBI taxonomy): domain Eukaryota; kingdom Viridiplantae; phylum Streptophyta; class Pinopsida; order Pinales; family Pinaceae; genus Picea; species Picea glauca. Next base: position 8,708 of record JZKD02S1591999.1, read on the forward strand.
TGGTTAAAGTCAAAGGTTGACCAAGTCAAAGCAGTCATGACTTACTCTATGAATTCAAAAAACAAGTTAGAAGGGGATTCTAACTTTAGAGCATGGAAGACAAGGATTGATCTCATCCATTCCAAGAATAAAGTGTTGGATATCGTGAAAGGAAAGATCATGGAACAACAGTTTGAAGAAGAAAAAGAGAAGGAACCTCAAAACATTGCACTTATAGAGAAGTTCAAGGAAAATGGCATAAATGTCATGAGTATAATAGTGGACTCTGTAAAAGACCACTTGATACCCTACATCTCTCATCTTGACTCATCTAAGAATATGTATGATGCCCTAACTAACCTCTTCTCAGTTAGAAACATTGGACAAGTAATGAGTCTAAAGAATGAGCTTCGTGACATGAAAATGAATGATGATGACAGCATTGTAAGATAGAGACATTATAAAGTAAGAGACACTAGTGATAGACAATGACATACCTATCATGAACAAAGCTATCTCATACATAATATCCACTCATGAATCCAAGCTTTCTCATAGCTATTACTGATGAACGTAAAAGATACCTATTACTAAACCCGACTTGTAAATACCATACATTTGCTTGAACGCTAAAGAGAGCTTACTAATTCATCCTCCTAATGTTATCGACTTGATCTATCTCGCTCCACTCTTATTCATTGTTGTTCCTATCATTGAACCAATGAGTAATACATAGCGCTCTAGTTGTTTTCAGTGGCTATATTTGTAAGACATAAGACCTTGTAGTAAGAGTGAGTGAGAAACACCTTCATTGATGTGAGTGAGTCTGACCATGGTGTGTTTACCTAGGGATCACATACTATAACCTGGTAGGTAAGAGGTTGTGTTGGGCAAGCCCACCTACTGATGAATAGCCCTAGTCTTGTATCTCTTCAATAGTAATAGTAATAAAACAAGCGGGAGCTGGACCTGAACATATATCTATAGCCATTATGTTTGTGTATCTGGTTATCTTGGGAGCTGGACTGAAGAAACGAGTTGTCAGGCTTGTGGGATATTGAAGAGGCGGGTTGTCAGGCCCATGAGAAATTTCTCTATGGTTGAGAGAATTGTTGGGGAATTGATTTCCTGAAGGTGCTAAACTGCAGCTACAAGGCTTTGGGACTTCATGTTAGGCCTGTTGTTGAAGCCCGGAAAGGAAGTGGGGCAGCCGAAGGACTATTGAGCAGAGATGGGGCACACTTCCTAGGTGGGACAGGCATGTGGGGAATGAGGGATTGTACGTTGTTAGTTTGAGTTGGCACCTGTGACGAAGCCTTTCTTGTTGTCTATGAACCATTAGCCCGGTTAGGAATCCCTCTACCCAGGTGGAGTTTAGTCCCAGCTCGGGGGTGACCCACTGCTGAGAGTGATGAGCAGTGTGGTCTAAAGCTGCGAGGTTCGTGGAAGGTCTACACGCAGTTGGTGATATTCTTACCAAGATAAGTGTCAATTGTGTGATAAATTT
>JZKD02S1592000.1:0-10193 GCA_000966675.3 Picea glauca
CACCTACTTGAAAAATATCTAAAGTATCTCACCGCAGTTTTTGTGAAATCGAACACTAAAACTGCCATTTTTTGCAAATTTAGGGCATATCCAAAAAAGGAGTATGGTTGTTTATTGTATAAAAACAGCTCAGTGCATTGAATTTAAAATTTAATCTTATCATAATCTGGTAGGGCACCAACTTTTAACACATCTGGTAGGGGATGAACACATCCTTTAATTCTATTAACTGGAATAGGATGTTGACTTTTTTAGTCTCTTATGTTGATATGTTCAGACTGGATTACAGCCTTTAGCTATGAGGACAATGGCATCTTTCACAGTGCCTCATAGGTCATTGGACACACATGTTCTTGAACCAGCTAACAAGAAGAGATCTCTCAAAAATAATGGACTAGTCAGTGCTCAGAAGCCATCTAATGTTAAATCTGGTCGAAATAAGAAAATCAAAGAAGCTCCATTGGCATCACTAGAATGTGGTGTTGAAAATCTTTTTCATTTCCAAAAGACCCCAAAAACCAACTGAAGCACTTCCTATTGAAGACAAGCCTACAAGTTATAAATTGTTTGGGAAAAAGCTAGTTTCCTCATAAGATACTTGTACCTCACCTGAAATGGTAAGACTACATGCAAACATATTTATCTATTTATTTAACACAACTTTTATTTATGTTGACTGAAATGTGATTCTAACTGTTTTATTCTCTTGTGTTGATATGTTCAGACTGGACTACAACCTTCAACTACGAGGATGATGCCACCTTTGACGGTGCCTCAAGGTTTATTGGTCACACGTGTCATCAAGCCATCCATCATGAAGAGGCAAAATAACGAGCTATTCAGTGCCCAGAAGCCATCTAAAGTTAAATACAACCAAAGGAAGAAAACCAAAGATAGCCCTCAAAATCCCATCTCACTTATAGAGGAAAGGGGTATGGGAATTTTTTGGGATCCAAGTGTCCAGAAGAATTCCCAAAGAAGGACCAACAAGCAAACTCATTACCATGTTCCCTGAGCTAGAAACAACTTCAGTTCTGATGAATTGAAGACTCTGACAAACAATGTGTACTATACATTTGCAAGATGCCCAAATCCAGTATCTTGGGCTCAGCCATTGTATTATTCATATCTTGCAGTGCATCGAGGGAGATTTTACCTTCAGATATTAGCATTTACAGCCTCTGAGAGTGCATCCACTTCTTTCTCATCATTGTCCTCGTCTCATCTAAATTTTCCTAAACTTCACGATGGAGTCAAGAACGCCATATTCTTTTGATGATTAAGGTTATGGTATTTCACTGAAAATGATTTATTGGAAATGAGTCTTTGCATGCCAAGGATGGCTTGACCATGTCTATTTTGATTGGTGTTTGCTAAAAATAGATGGGAAATTTCCTCTTGTTGTTGGATCAGAAAATGCAATGTGTTATCCTCATTCACCAAACTCATCAAAAGTTTTTGTTTTGAGAGTTGAAAGGATGTTTCAGTAACATTCTCAATACAGGTTGGGCATGATGTTGCATTTCATATTACTCAGGGTCCTTTTGATGGGGTGCCTGCAAACCCTATGGAGATAACATGGATAGTAGAGCAGAAAAACACTTGACCAAGTCTTCTATGAGTCATATTATAAAGAGAAGGTGGATTCATATCTGGCATCTGGTCTTGAGAAAGAGTTTCCTAGTTTGGTTGTTTCAAGCCTACAATAGGTTCTGCTTCCTCGACAGGAAGATCAATTAATAAAATTCAAGGAAGAGAAGCTTTCCAAGGGATTCTTTGTTACTTCTATGGCTTCTGCAGAAAGTAAATTGCGTATTGTTATGTCCCGAAATGCAGGGTTTAAAAATCAGGTTGAGAAGACATTAAGTGCACTAGATGGAGATTCAGGATTCCCATGCGAGTTCTAATACATTCCATTTGTTAGTTCATATGGGACTAAAAGAAGACAAAGATGAAACTTGTGGACATATAGAGATGGGATTTTTCTTAACAGAAGTTCAGGAAGGGTTTCCCAACTATTATGAAGTCAGATCCTAAGAACAAGATAAGAAGCACGTTCCATTTTGCAAAACATGTTGAGTGTATTGTCTAAATGGCATCCACTGATGAATGTTATGAGGTTGCAGCCCAATTTGCTAAAGATTGGGTTCGAGTATCCTCTGAAATATGGGTGAAGAAGCAAATATGATAGTATGCTCTACAGCGAGTTTTATGAGGGCATTCAAGCATGGCAGCTTCATCATGCTAGCAGTAAACTGTATCCTTTTCTGCAAATGCTTTTTGCAGTGATGGAATTTTGGGCATTTTAAATTCAAAAGCAAGGATTTGATGACAAATTGAATATTTTCAGGAAGCCTTCAAGAGTTTAAAGACAAGTGGCAAAGGATAAAACCAGGTTCGAAGTCTTCTTTTCCAGAAGTTGAAGATCATTGCAAGTTTCAAGTGAGAGTCTCAGCAGTTGATGGGAATTTATGGCATTCATTTTCTAGAAACTAGATCCCAAATTTCCAGGCATGAAATCAGCAGGTAGTTCCAGATTTCAAGGAGTGGTCATCGGTGATCAAGTATGAATAGAAAATGGATTACATGTGGCAGTTATTTCCAACTTATTTTAGCATTCAAGAATGCTTTTCATCCTGTTCCATATTTATTGCTTTTATTTTTAGTATGTAGAATACAATTTTTTTCCTAGAACTTAGAGATAGTTATCCACCTATTGTTATATATTTGTTAAATTGCAATAGGAAATGGGAGCAGTCTCTCTAGACTGTAGTTTTGTGAAATAGAGGGGACAAACCTGAGAGGTATTTTGTAAAAGTTTCATGAAATATCAATGAAGAAGCAGGGTGATTGAAGTCTCTTTCTAAAAGACCTGTACTACTTTCTATGCAAAGATCTGAACAATCCAATTTAGTCCTTGGCTAGTATGTAAATTTTCTACAGTTAATTCACAGTCTTNAGTGCTCAGAAGCCATCTAATGTTAAATCTGGTCGAAATAAGAAAATCAAAGAAGCTCCATTGGCATCACTAGAATGTGGTGTTGAAAATCTTTTTCATTTCCAAAAGACCCCAAAAACCAACTGAAGCACTTCCTATTGAAGACAAGCCTACAAGTTATAAATTGTTTGGGAAAAAGCTAGTTTCCTCATAAGATACTTGTACCTCACCTGAAATGGTAAGACTACATGCAAACATATTTATCTATTTATTTAACACAACTTTTATTTATGTTGACTGAAATGTGATTCTAACTGTTTTATTCTCTTGTGTTGATATGTTCAGACTGGACTACAACCTTCAACTACGAGGATGATGCCACCTTTGACGGTGCCTCAAGGTTTATTGGTCACACGTGTCATCAAGCCATCCATCATGAAGAGGCAAAATAACGAGCTATTCAGTGCCCAGAAGCCATCTAAAGTTAAATACAACCAAAGGAAGAAAACCAAAGATAGCCCTCAAAATCCCATCTCACTTATAGAGGAAAGGGGTATGGGAATTTTTTGGGATCCAAGTGTCCAGAAGAATTCCCAAAGAAGGACCAACAAGCAAACTCATTACCATGTTCCCTGAGCTAGAAACAACTTCAGTTCTGATGAATTGAAGACTCTGACAAACAATGTGTACTATACATTTGCAAGATGCCCAAATCCAGTATCTTGGGCTCAGCCATTGTATTATTCATATCTTGCAGTGCATCGAGGGAGATTTTACCTTCAGATATTAGCATTTACAGCCTCTGAGAGTGCATCCACTTCTTTCTCATCATTGTCCTCGTCTCATCTAAATTTTCCTAAACTTCACGATGGAGTCAAGAACGCCATATTCTTTTGATGATTAAGGTTATGGTATTTCACTGAAAATGATTTATTGGAAATGAGTCTTTGCATGCCAAGGATGGCTTGACCATGTCTATTTTGATTGGTGTTTGCTAAAAATAGATGGGAAATTTCCTCTTGTTGTTGGATCAGAAAATGCAATGTGTTATCCTCATTCACCAAACTCATCAAAAGTTTTTGTTTTGAGAGTTGAAAGGATGTTTCAGTAACATTCTCAATACAGGTTGGGCATGATGTTGCATTTCATATTACTCAGGGTCCTTTTGATGGGGTGCCTGCAAACCCTATGGAGATAACATGGATAGTAGAGCAGAAAAACACTTGACCAAGTCTTCTATGAGTCATATTATAAAGAGAAGGTGGATTCATATCTGGCATCTGGTCTTGAGAAAGAGTTTCCTAGTTTGGTTGTTTCAAGCCTACAATAGGTTCTTCTTCCTCGACATGAAGATCAATTAATAAAATTCAAGGAAGAGAAGCTTTCCAAGGGATTCTTTGTTACTTATATGGCTTCTGCAGAAAGTAAATTGCGTATTGTTATGTCCCGAAATGCAGGGTTTAAAAATCAGGTTGAGAAGACATTAAGTGCACTAGATGGAGATTCAGGAGTCCCATGCGAGTTCTAATACATTCCATTTGTTAGTTCATATGGGACTAAAAGAATACAAAGATGAAACTTGTGGACATATAGAGATGGGATTTTTCTTAACAGAAGTTCAGGAAGGGTTTCCCAACTATTATGAAGTCAGATCCTAAGAACAAGATAAGAAACATGTTCCATTTTGCAAAACATGTTGAGTGTATTGTCTAAATGGCATCCACTGATGAATGTTATGAGGTTGCAGCCCAATTTGCTAAAGATTGGGTTCGAGTATCCTCTGAAATATGGGTGAAGAAGCAAATATGATAGTATGCTCTACAGCGAGTTTTATGAGGGCATTCAAGCATGGCAGCTTCATCATGCTAGCAGTAAACTGTATCCTTTTCTGCAAATGCTTTTTGCAGTGATGGAATTTTGGGCATTTTAAATTCAAAAGCAAGGATTTGATGACAAATTGAATATTTTCAGGAAGCCTTCAAGAGTTTAAAGACAAGTGGCAAAGGATAAAACCAGGTTCGAAGTCTTCTTTTCCAGAAGTTGAAGATCATTGCAAGTTTCAAGTGAGAGTCTCAGCAGTTGATGGGAATTTATGGCATTCATTTTCTAGAAACTAGATCCCAAATTTCCAGGCATGAAATCAGCAGGTAGTTCCAGATTTCAAGGAGTGGTCATCGGTGATCAAGTATGAATAGAAAATGGATTACATGTGGCAGTTATTTCCAACTTATTTTAGCATTCAAGAATGCTTTTCATCCTGTTCCATATTTATTGCTTTTATTTTTAGTATGTAGAATACAATTTTTTTCCTAGAACTTAGAGATAGTTATCCACCTATTGTTATATATTTGTTAAATTGCAATAGGAAATGGGAGCAGTCTCTCTAGACTGTAGTTTTGTGAAATAGAGGGGACAAACCTGAGAGGTATTTTGTAAAAGTTTCATGAAATATCAATGAAGAAGCAGGGTGATTGAAGTCTCTTTCTAAAAGACCTGTACTACTTTCTATGCAAAGATCTGAACAATCCAATTTAGTCCTTGGCTAGTATGTAAATTTTCTACAGTTAATTCACAGTCTTTTTCATTCATGAATGCATTGTAATTGCTATATAGTATATGGAAAATACTTGTTATGCTGAGAAGACTCTCTTAAGTGTTTTATGAGAGTTTTTACCATTACTTGCAGCTCATCGAGGGACACTTTACCTTCAGAGATTATAATTTACATCCTCTGAGACTGCATCTACTTCTTTCTCATCGTTGTCCTCGTCTCATCTGAATTTCCCTAAACTTCACGATGGAGTCAAGAACACCATGTTCTTTTTTTGATTAAGGTTATGGTATTTCACTGAAAATGATTTATTGGAAATGGGTCTCTTCATGCCAAGGATGGCTCAACCATGGTTATTTTGATTGGTATTTTCTAAAAACAGATGGGAAATATCCTCTTGTTATTGGAGCAGAAAATGTAGTGTGTTATCCTCGTTCACCAAAATCATCGAAAGTTTTTTTTTTGAGAGTTGAAAGGATTTTCCAGTAACACTCTCAATACAAGCTGGGCATCATGTTGCATTTCATATTACTTAGGATCCTTTTGATGGGGTTCCTGCAAACCCTATGGAGACAACATGGATAGCAGAGCAGAAAGACACTTGATCAAGTCTTCTATTAGTCATATTATAAAAAGAAGGTGGATTCATATCTGGCATCTGGTCTTGAGAAAGAGTTTCCTGGTTTGGTTGTTTCAAGCCTACAATAGGTTCTGCTTCCTCGATAGGAAGATCAATTAATAAAATTCAAGGAAGGGCAGTTTTCCAAGAGATTATATGTTACTTCTATGGCTTCTATAGGAATTAAATGGGGTATTGTTATGTCCTGAAATGCAGGGTTTAAAAATTAGGTTGAGAAGACATTAAGTGCACTAGATGAAGATTCAGGATGCCCATGTGAATTCTAATACATTCCATTTGTTAGTTCATATGCGACTGAAAGAAGACAAAGATGAAACTTATGGACATACAGAGATGGGAKTTTTCTTAACAGAAGTTCAAGAAGGTTTCCCAACTGTTATGAAGTCAGATCCTAAKAACAAGAGAAGAAGCACGTTCCATTTTGCAAAACATGTTGAGTGTATTGTATAAATGGCATCCACTGATGAATGTTATGAGGTCGCAGCCTAGTTTGTTGAAGATTGGGTTTGGGTATCCTCTGAAATATGGGTGAAGAAGAAAAGATGACAGTATCCTCTACAATGGGTTTTATGAGGTCATTCAAGCATGGCAGCTTCATCATGCTAGCATTAAACTGTATCCTCTTCTGCAAATGTTTTTTGCAGTGGTGGAAGTTTGGGAATTTTAAAGTCAAAAGAAAGGATTTTATGACAAATTGAATATTTTTAGGAAGCCTTCGAGAGTTTAGAGACAAGTGGCAGATGATAAAACTAGGTTCNGTTCCATTTTGCAAAACATGTTGAGTGTATTGTCTAAATGGCATCCACTGATGAATGTTATGAGGTTGCAGCCCAATTTGCTAAAGATTGGGTTCGAGTATCCTCTGAAATATGGGTGAAGAAGCAAATATGATAGTATGCTCTACAGCGAGTTTTATGAGGGCATTCAAGCATGGCAGCTTCATCATGCTAGCAGTAAACTGTATCCTTTTCTGCAAATGCTTTTTGCAGTGATGGAATTTTGGGCATTTTAAATTCAAAAGCAAGGATTTGATGACAAATTGAATATTTTCAGGAAGCCTTCAAGAGTTTAAAGACAAGTGGCAAAGGATAAAACCAGGTTCGAAGTCTTCTTTTCCAGAAGTTGAAGATCATTGCAAGTTTCAAGTGAGAGTCTCAGCAGTTGATGGGAATTTATGGCATTCATTTTCTAGAAACTAGATCCCAAATTTCCAGGCATGAAATCAGCAGGTAGTTCCAGATTTCAAGGAGTGGTCATCGGTGATCAAGTATGAATAGAAAATGGATTACATGTGGCAGTTATTTCCAACTTATTTTAGCATTCAAGAATGCTTTTCATCCTGTTCCATATTTATTGCTTTTATTTTTAGTATGTAGAATACAATTTTTTTCCTAGAACTTAGAGATAGTTATCCACCTATTGTTATATATTTGTTAAATTGCAATAGGAAATGGGAGCAGTCTCTCTAGACTGTAGTTTTGTGAAATAGAGGGGACAAACCTGAGAGGTATTTTGTAAAAGTTTCATGAAATATCAATGAAGAAGCAGGGTGATTGAAGTCTCTTTCTAAAAGACCTGTACTACTTTCTATGCAAAGATCTGAACAATCCAATTTAGTCCTTGGCTAGTATGTAAATTTTCTACAGTTAATTCACAGTCTTGTTCATTCATGAATGCATTGTAATTGATATATAGTATATGGAAAATACTTGTTATGCTGAGAAGACTCTCTTAAGTGTTTTATGAGAGTTTTTACCATTACTTGTAGCTCATCGAGGGAGACTTTACCTTCAGAGATCAGAATTTACATCCTCTGAGACTGCATCTACTTCTTTCTCATCGTTTTCCTCGTCTCATCTGAATTTCCCTAAACTTCACGATGGAGTCAAGAACACCATGTTCTTTTGTTGATTAAGGTTATGGCATTTCACTGAAAATGATTTATTGGAAATGGGTCTCTTCATGCCAAGGATGGCTCGACCATGGTTATTTTGATTGGTATTTGCTAAAAACAGATGGGAAATCTCCTCTTGTTGTTGGAGCAGAAAATGTAGTGTGTTATCCTCGTTCACCAAACTCATCGAAAGTTTTTTTTTTGAGAGTTGAAAGGATTTTCTAGTAACATTCTCAATACAAGTTGGGCATGATGTTGCATTTCATATTACTTAGGATCCTTTTGATGGGGTTCCTACAAACCCTATGGAGACAACATGGATAGCAAAGCAGAAAGACACTTGATCAAGTCTTCTATTAGTCATATTATAAAAAGAAGGTGGATTCATATCTGGCATCTGGTCTTGAGAAAGAGTTTCCTAGTTTGGTTGTTTCAAGCCTACAATAGGTTCTGCTTCCTCGACAGGAAGATCAATTAATAAAATTCAAGGAAGGGCAGTTTTCCAAGAGATTCTATGTTACTTCTATGGCTTCTACAGGAAGTAAATGGGGTATTGTTATGTCCTGAAATGCAGGGTTTAAAAATCAGGTTGAGAAGACATTAAGTGCACTAGATGAAGATTCAGGATGCCCATGTGAATTCTAATACATTCCATTTGTTAGTTCATATGCGACTGAAAGAAGACAAAGATGAAACTTATGGACATACAGAGATGGGAGTTTTCTTAACAGAAGTTCAAGAAGGTTTCCCAACTGTTATGAAGTCAGATCCTAATAACAAGAGAAGAAGCACGTTCCATTTTGCAAAACATGTTGAGTGTATTGTATAAATGGCATCCACTGATGAATGTTATGAGGTCGCAGCCTAGTTTGTTGAAGATTGGGTTTGGGTATCCTCTGAAATATGGGTGAAGAAGAAAAGATGACAGTATCCTCTACAATGGGTTTTATGAGGTCATTCAAGCATGGCAGCTTCATCATGCTAGCATTAAACTGTATCCTCTTCTGCAAATGTTTTTTGCAGTGGTGGAAGTTTGGGAATTTTAAAGTCAAAAGAAAGGATTTTATGACAAATTGAATATTTTTAGGAAGCCTTCGAGAGTTTAGAGACAAGTGGCAGATGATAAAACTAGGTTCAAAGTCTTCTTTTCCAGAAGTTGAAGATCATTGCAAGTTTCAAGTGACAGTCTCAGTAGTTGATGGGAATTTATGGCATTCAGTTTTTAGAAACTAGATCCCAAATTTCTAGGCATGAAATCAACAGTCAATTCCATCATTAAAGGAGTGGTCATCAGTGATCGAGTATGAATAGAAAATGGATTACATGTGGCAGTTATTTCCAACTTATTTCAACATTCGAGAATGCTTTTCATCCTGTTCCATATTTATTGCTTTTATTTTTAGTATGTAGAATACAATTTGTTTCCTAGAACTTAGATATAGTTATCCACCTATTGTTATATATTTGTTAAATTGTAATAGGAAATGGGAGCAGTCTCTCTAAACTGTAGTTTTGTGAAATAGAGAGGACAGACCCGAGAGGTCTTTTGTAAAAGTTTCATGAAATATCAATGAAGCAGCAGGGTGATTGAAGTTTCTTTCTAAAAGACCTATACTACTTTCTATGCAAAGATCTGAACAGTCCAATTTAGTCCTTGGGTAGTATGTAAATTTTCTACAATTAGTTCACAGTATTGGTCATTCATGAATGCATTGTAATTGCTATATGGTATATGGAAAATACTTGTTATGCTGAGAAAACTCTATTAAGTGTTTTATGAGAGTTTTTACCATTACTTGCAGTGCATCGAGGGTGACTTTACCTTCAAAGATTAGCATTTACAGCCTCTGAGACTGCATCCACTTATTTCTCATCGTTGTCCTTGTCTCATCTGAATTTTCCTAAACTTCACAATGGAGTCAAGAGCGCCATGTTCTTTTTCTAATTAAGGTTATGGTATTTCACTGAAAATGATTTATTGGAAATGGGTCTCTACATGCCAAGGATGGATCGACAATGGCTATTTTGATTGGTATTTGTTGGGGCTCAAAAATTTCCTATTTTCATCCACCTTTCCCTTCATCATTCTCCACATTTCATCACCCCATTAACCTTTCATGATATCATTTCATAAATATACTTGGGTTTCACCTTATTATTTTCCACTTTA
>JZKD02S1592001.1:83629-97590 GCA_000966675.3 Picea glauca
ATCGGGGCTTCCATGATAAAAGATGTCAATTATTGATGCATTCTATGAACATGCCTCCATCTGTCGGATTTTTGCTTTCGGCTATCCTTCAGTGTCTAGAAGAGCAGTTTGGATAGAGAATGTCCTCAACATTCAATTATACAAGGTGACTTCCAATAAGAACAGTTGTTCTTGAAACCGGGGCTGCCAGCTTATATCAAGAGACAAGAGTCCTTATTTTACTACTCTAACTAAACTATTAACTCACACTAACAAAGAAAACATGGTTCACACTCAATAAAACTCCAATCTTCAATATGCAAGAAGGGAACTTCGCAGTGGCAGGGTTTTGATATATCAATAGAGCAGGGACGATCAATTCAGGTCACCAGTATAGACAACAAACGAGTATTTGATCCAGCAGTAAACGCGCGCTCAGGTGGCGACTCCTCCAATTGTAGCGCATAGGAAAATGAGGCTGTGATGATTTCTCAAATGCGTGGCAATGCGACCCTCCTTCAACAACAATGATCTCTGCAAATAAAAATGGAATGGCATCACAACGATTTCCGTGCACAACGGTGGCTCCACTCGAAAACATACAAAAAATAATAAACTCACTCAAAACACACTACCACACATATGTACAGTGGATCAACTTCAATGGCTATCGCATCTTCTTGGGCATTCCCATAAGGGATTAAGCCCAGCGAGGCTCTGATACCATGTCTGAATTTAAGAGAGCAGCCATAACACGAAAATTACACACAAAATAATATTGTATTACTATATCAAATCCCAAGATACAATAGGTATATGTAGCTGGAGTTAGATCCAACCAATTCCAAACATAGGTATGGAGGTTGAGATAATATCTCAACAGCTCCTACAAAATCTCAAACCAACTCCAAACCAATCCCTAAATTAATCATTAATTCTAACACTGATAAGGTCTTGGGCATGGATATTGATCACAACCCTGTCTTCTCTTCCCCTCTGGACCTCTACGAACACTTGCTTCAAATTGCCCAACTGTTTGCAGGTTGAACATGCTCCAAAAATGGTTGTAGTTCATCTTTGGTGATATACTAAATATATATACCATCGTGATTTTGATGCTGGTCCATATGTACATATTTCTATTGATCCATCATTTCAATAAAATTCCCAACTGTTTGCAGGCTGAACATGCTCGAACAATAGTTGTAGTTCATCTTTGGTGATATACTAAATATATATACCATCGTGATTCTGTTGATGGTTCAAATGTACATATTTCTATTGATCTCGATCGTTTGAACATCCAGACAGTCATGCATAAACAAATGAATTTTAGAGGCAAGAATCAATGCCATTCCTTATAATCAATCACACAACTTGTTAATGCAACTGTAAAAAACAAGTGAATTTTAGAGGCAAGAATCAATGCCTGTCCTTATAATCAATCACACAACTTATTAGTGCATCTGTAAATTTAGACTTCTTGTTAATGCGCATGTAAATTTACACCTAGGAAACTTGAGTGTAAGGTAGAAGTGTGTGACCTAAATTCGGTTATGAATATTCTCTTTCCTAGGAGGAGGAAGTTTCATATTAATTTTATTTACATTGGACACCTATTTTTGGGAATTCAAAGTAAGTTTGAATCTCTATTAACCTATCTTCGTTAAGACATTTTTTCTTTATTTCATCATTTTAAAAGCTAAAACGGTTATCATCTTGATGCTATGTAAAGGATTACAACATGGAAAAATGTTAGGAGAGGATCAGGACACTGGTCTTTTTGAAATATTTTAGATGCAACAATCTTGAAATTTGTATAAGATTACTCAAAATATTTGTAGTTGGAAATATTCTCCACATCTGTATCAGAGAGAGGACCAAGGTAAAAAATGTCGATAAGGTTTCCAAAATTTTGTGATGAAGAAGGTATACTTGGCATAGAAGTTGATGGTCAAATCAACATGCCAATTTTTTCTTCGGGAATCATCACCTCCGCTTTGTCCTTTGCCTTCATCTCGTCTTGGTTTATTTTTGGATGGTTCTTCATGAGTCAGACGGATAGGATAGAAACCGCTATAGGAGGTAAAACATCATGGTCTCAATTTTTCCTACTTTTGTAGCATGTCCCTTTCTCGTCTGTCGAATTGCGAAATGCATAAGAGATGATCAAAAGTTCAAAATAGGAGCGTGGGGCCCAACATAAATTGACAATGGATACTTCTCCTCCAGCATGAATCTCCTCTCCTCTCAAGGTATTTGGTATCTTTTTTTAATTGGCAAGCCTTCCTTATTTCCTTGCCCCCTACCTTTGGCGGTGTGTAACATCCCTCTCTTTCCCGCATTGAGCGAACTTATTCCTTGAGGACACTTGCTTGCAAGTGATCCAGATTATTATACTATGGGGAATTTGATTATGATTATGAGGCATTATGGATAAGATGACATGTTATTTTTTTGTATTGATATAGATAGGTTCTATTGACTTGGTTCTCCTGAGTGTGCAAGATTTTGGACCTCGAGGATGCAAAGGCATTGATGAAACCCTTGGAATCCGGATCGAGTCAGGGAGTGGACTATTGAGGTTTGAATATTGTATATAAATGACTTACGTGCATCTAATTAGATGTTATGATTATGGATTTTAATTCTGACATGATTCGTTGATGATGCAAGATGATGATAGCTTGCCGACCAGACTCACATACGAAGTAGAGGGGTCACACACAATAACCATAGATGTTGAGGGAGAGGTGTGGACAACATCCCTGCTACATCCTACTAGCACTCCCGCCATGGCTTGAACTGTAGGTTAACAATTACCTAGTTCGAGAAGACCCACGATGCCGTGAGGGCAGATCGTGACAGTTGCTCACGATGATTCTAAGGGGCCCACAATAAGGTCATGGATTTATTCCTTAGAGGCCCTTAGTCTCTCATAAGATCACGTGACGGAGTATTGACTCCAAGGGTTTTTTATGTCTACCAAGTTAGTCAAGAGGTGAGTGGCACCCTTGGAGCACGTAGTGCGTCCTGAAGGGTACGTTGCGAAAGAAAAATTGAAAGAGGTGAGTGACACACTTGGAGCACATAGTGCGTCCTGAAGGGCACGTTGCGCAAGGAAACATAATGAGGCGAGTGGTACCCTTGGAGCACCTAGTGCGTCCTGAAGGGAATGTCATGTTTTTAACTAATAAGAGATTAAAAATAGATGGCCTTAGAACGAATAACGTGATAAGAAAGATTTAAAATCAATTTCCCTAATAAAATGTTGCCCAGCCTCAAAAATTAAAATCTAGGTCTAAAGTAATACTTGTGTTACAAAAAAATAAAAATAATAATAATCATCATTAAACATGTGATGAAAAGTGGGTAAGAAACTTGATTAAATTATTAAAATCAAATTATTGAGGGATTTAAAATTTTAAAAGGGAAATGATTGTTTTGTTACACATGCTAATTAAAATTTATTAATTAAAAAGAAAAAGAGGAAAAAGATAATTTTCTACACTTACTAATTTGAGTTTAGATAAAAAGGGAAAGAGGGAAATTTAAAAGAATTAGGAAACTAAGGGAAAAGGAGGAGAACATAAAGAAAAAGGGAAACATAAAGAAAACACAGAATGACCAACTTAGCAAGGAATCTTGCCTTTAAGAACTTTTTAAATTGAACTCAACTAGTAAATTAGTAAGGGGGAAAGTCATTAAATTGTGTAAGGGAATATGGGGAAACTTAGGAGCAATTCTAGGAATGCTTTTAGGTGGGTGAGGGAAATAGGAGTAATTAAATAATTAATGAAATTAATTTCTGGTGCAACGAAGGGGATGGGTGACACATGTACCAGGAAGATTTTTCTGAATTAAATTATTGAACAATAAATTAAATGGGAATTTGGGAAACAAGTGACTTAGAAATTCTATATAAAGGAGGGAGGAGGAGAAGGATGGGATTTTCTGTTATGTGTAACATTACACTGCAAAAATTTAGACTTGAATAACATAGCTTGTGGGAGTTGGGATACCCAACTCTATGAGGAGTGGTAGCTCGACCTTGCGAGGTGAGCTGGGAGATAATTGTTCTCTCATTAGTGTAAGTGGACCCTTTGCGTCTCAAGGGGCTAATGGGGAAGAAGAGTACCCCTAGCATTGGTTGGGAGGTACTGTTGAAGTCTCATTGGTCGGCAAGCGAAAGATGCACGGAGCACGCGGGACAACGACTCAGAGCGGACGACTTGGGCTATGATACACTTACTTTTATTCTGCAATGTAGATTATTATTGACCTTATGCTTTCAATTCTGTACTTTTAACCATGTAAAGAAGGTGTTGGACTTATCATTTTAATTGAAAACTTAATTTCCCCATGGCCTTAAGCTCACTGCTTGACTTGATTCCCTTTACATTCGATCCTTGAATGTTGTGACTATCCTTTTGGTTTTAATTGATTTTTATGAAGAGTTTATGCCTGGTCTTCGTCCTCATCCCTAGTTTGTTAGTCCAGGCCTGAACAATCGGTCAGGAGATGAATCGACGATCGTCACTTCAGTGCATAACGACCTATATATTCTAATGCCCTGCCTTTTTGTGCATGGATGATGAGTGGTGGATAGTTCCACCCATCCGTCTACCCCCTTAGCTCTGCGTTGGTTGTTCTTGGTTGAGTGATTGTCTTGCACCTTGTTGTGATTGAATACCTCTGCGTAGTGTTTATCCTTTTCCCCGTAAACCACTTAATATCCTTTATGTTTGATCTCTATGTATGCTTGGGATCTACATTTTGATATATCACTCCTACATTGTAAATGATATCGTCACGCGATCACTGTTTTTACTTAATATCTACATTTTCACCAACTTTTACCCAACATTCTACCCACTCTCCTTGGCTTCTTGCACATAGCGATTGTAATTAAAATTTTGCAACAACTCCCTCTTATACTATGCAATCTGGATACGTAACCACTACAAATTTTGTGGCTCTTTGCCAGCATTCAACCATGAGAATCCCCTTTGCAATTCAATGTAATTTGTTGATGAATGTACCTGGAGAATTTACCCTTAGTTATTACATTCTTCAGACCGCGATTTACTAATTCAATGACTGCGATTTTTCCCTTTGTTGGACTGCGAATTTATTGATAAATCTCAGCGCCATTCTTATGTTAAAACTCTGTGATTTATGAAGCATTTCCATCGATTCGAATATGTGGTTGATACTGCAATTTTCTTATGTAATTCATTACTCTTGATGGCGAATCTTAAGATGCGATTTTTACTCTTCCACTGACTAAAATTTTACTCTCCCTTTGATTTGCATTTTTTTTTGGGACCATTTTTTTACAGTGATTATATTTCCCCCTTCTTATAAAAATGACTTGACCCAACAAATTGTATTAAGAGACAGTGAATTGGTGAAATCTAGACCAGGATTTTGTATCACCCTCACAGAAATTTTCGTAACCATAGGAATTGAATTTACCCACTATCAAAATGCGTTGCTTATGTTGAAACTCATCGCAATCATGTCTTGTTGTGGCCATGATTTTTACCTCTGCATCATCATAACTTTTACCAGCCATTTCTCAGTGTTAACATCCTGCGTTTAATGTGGTGACAATGAACTTATGCTTGCGTTGAATAACATAACTGTTGTTACTCTGCGTTTCCCTGAGATAGAGATTTGAATTTTTAATAGTGATTTATAACTGTTGTGAGACCTAGATATATCTGTTGCGATTCTAGTAATAGGATTTTTATAATAATGGGTGACAAATTATTTATTGATGAATGTGTGACCGTAGATTTTTATAAAAACTTCAGTTATTTTAGATATCATTTTCAGTTTCAGATATGACATTGATTAACAATTATGATAGTATTAGTTTATTATTATGACATCGATAAGCAGTTATTTTAGTATTAGATGTCATTAGCGATAGATATCAATTTCATATATCAATACTAGTGAGCGGTGTTATACACTTGATATATACATTAATGGACGTCGAATTTAATATATATATATATATATATATATATATATATATATATATATAGACACTTAATTTACCTTCAGCGCGTTCTTGGATTTAACTAATTGATAATGGCAGCCTGCACATGCTGATATTTATTAATGATTCATTATTAAGTAGCTAAACTATCCTTCTTCATGTTAGGGTAAATTCAACTCTTAAGTTAGGACAAATTTATTCCTTGAGTGAAGATTGGGAATCCTTTTCGATTATTGTCTAGTCTTAATTTAGGATTAAATGATAATTTCCTTAGATGTTTTGCATTCTAGGGTTATGGCTTCCTTGTTTAGTGTTGAACTAGAAGGGTAAAAGTGTTGATTAAGTGAATTAATAAAACCCCCTTTTCAACGGAAGGGTATATTGTTCCTTGAAGTTTGTCGTGTTTAAATTTTAGATTGGTCGGTTACTATGTGCTTGAATAGTTTTTATGATGGTTAATGAAATCCACCTGGGAGGTTGTACCATAAAAGGCACCCACCTGAGAAAAGCCTAGTGAGAAAACGAGAGACCCCTTGGTTAGTTGCGCAAATTTAAGTCTAAGCAATGTCATCTATGTCTTGTCGACCTGTTGCTTGGGGGTGTAGATGTCATCTTCTTGCCTCTTATTTTGGCTCATAGCGCGTTGGATTTATCTTGAGTTCTTGGTCCAGATAGGTTGTGCTGTTCTAGGGTTATCATCGTACTTATCACCTGGGGACGACATGAGTCCTGTTGAGGGGATCATGGCGCACCCTATTTGATAGAGGTGAATGATAAGTTGGTCAGAGTCTGTGCTTTCCGTGAGGATGTTGTTGATCGTTGTAAGTTTCTATTGGCGCTTGGGTTGAATGCCTTCATGCATTAGGTCCGCGCGCCATGGTGGTTCTAGTCACAGACCATCAAGGAAGTTGTGTCGGATGGTGGATCTTGTCCTTTAGCTTGTAGGCATCGTCATGTTTGTGTCAGGCGGGTAGTCCTTACTATCTATCGATTTACACATGTTTTGTCTAGTTTCTCTTGGCACTAGTGCAAGGAGTCGTAGCTATCTATTGACTGATCTGTGTGCGAGTGTTCATCACCAGGTTGCGTGGTTCAATTGTTGTCATTGTTTCCATCCTGCCTAAAATAAAAATAAAAATTTGCACATTTCACTTCGCTTGTAGTCATAATGATGGGGTCTTTAGATATGGTTTCAGAGCGCGTTCAACCCTGGGACTATGGATCGCCAGGATTTCCACTGCAGTAAACCTATGAGTATTAACCCTTTCATTAATTAAAAACCTTAACATGTCCATGTGGTGATCGCATTTAGAGGACGCCTCAGAGGTTCTCAACGTGGTGTTTTGGAAGGAAGTGTGGCCCCTCTAGAAGTTCCCACACCCTCGGAGTTGAACCCCCAAGGGGAAGAACAAGTCCTTGGGCTGGATTCTCTTGTTGTAAGGGATGCTGATGGTTTGACAAGGCCCGTCCAGGTAATGTCAAAGGGCCTTGATTCACCATCGGTACTGAGACGAGGCCAGGGCACATGTACCATTGAGGGTCCACAACGTGCCCTATCTAGTACTGTTAGCATCCACCGAGAACTCGAGAGAGTTGAGTTCTAGAGTCCATGAGTGTCACAGATGCCTGTGTCGTCGAGGCACGGTTCTAGAGTAAGGCGTTGTGCTTCACACTTCATGATTACAACCTCCAACATGAAGGTCTGCATGGTGGTATTTCAACTGAAGGGGAGCGCTCTTCTTTAGCGGAAGACACTCTTGCCACATTTGAACATGGCCTTCGACGACATGTCATGGGAATTGTTCGAGGAACGGTTCTAGGAGAGGTATATTTCTGAGGAATTCATTGAGCGTCAGCTCAACAACTTCGATGCCTTGCAAAAAGGCAGTCGCACGGTGCCCGAGTACAAGGCCCGTTTTGGAGCTGCTTCGGTATGCTCCACAACAATTTACCCAAAAAATTAAGGTCAAGAAGTTCTAGTTTGACCTTATTGTTAGAATTCAACTTCTACTTCAAGTACTAGGAATACTGGACCAAAGTAAGTGTGTTGGATTGTGGGGAGCCATATTACCAACATTACTGCCCAGAGGAAGGGGTAGGAGCATCTGGATCATCCGAACCCACTACCATGGGAGTTTTGGGCAAGGTCCATAGGATTCATGTAGCGGTGAATAACCGTCAAACATAGCACCAGTTGATTGTGCTCGAGACATTAGGTATCGTCGTTGACCAGAACCTTAGTATTTGATAGATCTCGATGCTACTAAAAGTTTCATTTCTAGTGCAGTGCTAAAAAGGATTAAGTTGAAGGCAGTAAAAAAGGATGAGTTTATCTTTGTAGAAATGGCTTTGGGAGCCAAACAAAAGGTTGGAGGAAAGGGTACAGGTTGTACCCTTAACTCGAGAGAGTTTGTCACCAGGGATGACCTGTACGTCATGATCTTAGGATCTTATGACGTCATAATCGGTATAGACTGGTTGGAATCACATGAGGCGATACTCAACTGTAATACGAAACAGTTGAGCTTGGTATATTATGAGGGACAGAGACATGTGATTGTTGGACGGAACCAGGGAGTTTCCTCGAGGTTCATCTCTTCCTTGCAACTATGGAAGAGCATGCGCAAAGGATGTAATCTTTATGCGATCCTTGCGTTAAATAAGAAGGGGGTAGCAGAATGTCTAGAACACCTACTAGTGGTGAGAGAGTTTGTAGACGTCTTCCCAATAGAGTTACCCGAGATGCCACTAGAGAGGGAATTGGAGTTTACCATAGACCTAAAACCAGGGACTGAACCAATAGAGAGAATGCCTTGTCATATGTCGACCTTGGAGTTACAGGAGTTGAGAATGCAACTGAAGGAGCTACTGGACCTGGGAATTATATGTCCAAGAATGTCACTGTGGGGTGCACCTATTGTTTTCATACGAAAGTAGGATGGGTCTTGGAGACGCTGCATTGACTACCATCAATTGAACAGAGCAACGATCAAGAATCAGTATCCGTTGCCAAGGATTGATGATGTGTTGATTAGATGAAGGGTGCGATGATGTTTTCAAAGATCAACTTGAGATCAGAGTATCACCAGTTATGGATCAAGGAGGATGACGTCCCTAAGACCGCCTTTAAGATGAGGTTTGGTCATTACGAGTTTATTGTTTTACCATTTGGACTGACAAATGCCTCAGGGGTATTTATGAGTTTGATGAACGGGGTGTTCCGCGAGTACTTGGACAAGTTCATCCAAGTATTCATTGACGATATTTTGATTTACTCTCGGACGATGGAGGAGCATGACGAACACTTGTTCTTGGTACTACAGTGTCAGCGAGAGCACAAATTGTATGGGAAGTTTTCCAAATGATTGTTTTATCAATCGAAGATTCACTACTTAGGGCATGTCATCTCCAACGAAGGTATCTCCACTGATCCAACAAAGGTTGAGGCTATTATGGAATGGACTGCATCGATGAATTTCCCAGAAGTGCGTAGCTTCATGGGTTTAGCAGGATACTATCGACGGTTCGTCGAGGGATTTTCGAAGATAGAAAATACGATCACGTATTCTTCTGGAAAGGAATGAAGGCATACATAGTCAAATATGTGGCCAGATGTCTAGAATGTCAGCACATAAAGGATGGACATAGACATCCAACTAGATTACTACAACCACACGCTAATCCAGAATCGAAATGGGAGGTTATTTCGATGGATTTCATTGTTGGATTGCCACTGACGGCAAGGAGACATGACTCAATTTTTGTGGTAGTCGACACTCTGACGAATGGTGCTCATTTTTTTCCGGTGTGTATGACGTATCAGGTGCTTGACATAGCTAGAGATTTCATTAGTGAGATTGTGAGGCTGCATGGCGTACCTAAGAGGATTATATCTGATCGAGGATCGATGTTTACTGGACGATTTTGGACTAGTTTCCAAGAGGCCTTGGGAACCCAACTTAACTTTAGTAATGGTATCACTAAAGTTAAACCGAACGAATGAACCAGACTTTGGAAGACATGTTGCGCATGTACGTGATGGACCAACAAAAGCATTGGGAAGAATTCTTGCCACTGGTAGATTTCACTTATAACAAAAATTACCAAAGCACCATTAAGATGGCACTCTTTGAGTTTATTTATGGGCGATCGTGTCGGATGCCTTTGAGTTGGGATCAACTTGAGGATAGGGTCCTGATGGGACTGGAAGCGATCCAAGAAATGGAAGATTAAATTCAAACTATAAGACAAAGGATCAAGGAAGCATAGGATCAACAGAAGAGTTATGTCGATGTGCATCATGTCGACCGTAGTTACGATGTGGCGATCGAGTATTTTTGCAGTTGAAACTGCATAAGAGTTCGATCAATTTTGGAAAAGGGGATAAACTATCTCCTAGGTTAGTGGGATTCTAAGAGATTGTGGGAAAGAGAGGCCAATGGCCTATTGACTAGCCTTGCTTGATTCTTAAGGCATATGCACGATGTATTTCACGTTTATGTTTGAGACATTATGATTACTGATCCTACACATGTTTTGACTTGAGCACCTTGCGGGTGTCGTATGAGGGTGCACTCACGACTAAGCCGATCCGCATCCTGGATCATCGCATTTGACAACTACGGCGTCGAACAGTAGATCATGTCAAGGTCCAGTGGGACAAATATAGTCCACACTCTACGACCTCGGAGGACGCATATGATATGTGCGAACAGTTTCCATTTTTGTTGGATAGATAGACTTATGATACTATGATACACATTATTTCGGCACTTATATACTGTGAAACTTTGGGACGAAGTTTATACCAAGAGGGGGTGTATGTAACATCCTGCTCTTGCTCGCACTGAGATAACTTATTCCTTGAGGAAATTTTCTTGCAAGTGATCTAGATTATTATACTATGGGGAATTTGATTATGATTATTAGGCATTGTGGATAAGAGGACATGTTATTTTGTTGTATTGATATAGACAAGTGCTATTGACTCGGTTCTCCTGAGTGTGTAGGATTTTGGACCTCGAGGATGTAGAGGCATCAATGAAACCCTTGGACTCTAGATCGAGTCAAGGAGTGGACTATTGGGGTTTTAATGTTGTATATATATGACTTATGTGCATCTTATTAGATGTTACGATTATGGATTTTATTTCTGACATGATTCGTTGATGATGCAGGCTGATGATAGCTTGGCGACCAAACTCACATATGGAGTAGAGGGGTCATGCATGATAACCAAAGACGTTGAGGGAGAGGTGTGGACAACAACCCTTCCACAACCTACTAGCACTCCCACCGTGGCTCGAATTGTATGTTAACGATTACCTAGTTTGAGAAGACCCACCATGCCATGAGGGAAGATTGCAATAGTCGCTCACGATGATTATAAGGGGTGTGCAATAAGGTCGGGGCCTTATTCCTTATAGGCCCTTAGTCTCCCACAAGATCACCTGATGGAGTATTGACTCTAGGGGGTTTTGATGTCTACCAAGTTAGTCAAGAGACGAGTGGCACCCTTGGAGCACGTAGTGGGTCCTAAAGGGAACGTCGTGCAAGAAAAATGGAAAGAGGCGAGTGGAAACCTTGGAGCACGTAGTGCGTCCTGAAGGGCACGTCGTGTAAGAAAAATGGAAAGAGGCGAGTGACACCCTTGGAGCATGTAGTGCATATTTAAGGGCACGTCATAGAAGGAAACAAAATGAGGCCAGTGATACCCTTGGAGCACCTAGTGCATCTTGAAGGGAATGTCGCGTTGTTAACTAATAAGGGAATAAACATAAATGGCCTTAGAACGAATAATGTGATAATAAAGATTTAAAAACAATTTCCCTAATAAAATGTCGCCCAACCTCGAAAATTAAAATCTAGGTCTAAAGTGATACTTGTGGTAAAAATAATAATAATAATAATAATCATCATTAAACATGTGACGAAAAGGAGGTAAGAAACTTGATTAAATTATTAAAATCAAATTATTGAGGGATTTAAAATTTTAAAAGGGAAATGATTGTTTTGTTACACATGCTAATTAGAATTTATTAATTAAAAATAAAAACGGAAAAAGATAATTTTCTACACTTACTAATTTGAGTTTCGATAAAAACCGAAAGAGGGAAATTTAAAAGAATTAGGAAACTAAGGGAAAAAGGGGGGGAACATAAAGAAAAAGGGAAACATAAAGAAAAAGCAGAATCATTTTTCTAAATTAAATTATTGAATAATAAATTAAATGGGAATTTGGGAAACAAGTGACTTAGAAATTCTATATAAAAGAGGGAGGAGGAAAAAGATGCGATCTTCTGTTATGCGTAACGTTACGCTGCAGAAATTTAGACTTCACTGGCTTAGCTTGTGGGAGTTGGGATATCCAACTCAGTGAGGAGTGGTAGCTCAACCTTGCTAGGTGAGATTGGAGCTAGCTGTTCTCTGGTTAGTGTGTGTTACCCCTTTGCGGCTCGGGGGGCTAAGGGGGAAGAAGAGTACCCCTAGCATTGGATGGGAGGTACCGGTGAAGTCTCATCGGTCAACAAGTGGGAGCTACATAGAGCGTGTGGGACAACGACTCAAAGTGGACGACTTGGGATACAATATGATTAATTTTATTCTGCAAGGTAGATTATTATTGACCTTACATTTTCAATTCTATACTTTTAACTGTGTAAAGAAGGTGTTGGACTTAACATTTTAATTGAAAACTTAATTTCCCCATAGCCTTAAGCTCACTGCTTGACTTGATTCCCTTGGCATTCAATCCTTGAATGTTGTGACTTTCCTTTTGGTTTTATTTGATTTTTATGAAGATTTTATTCCTGGTCTTCGTCCTCATCCCTAGTTCGTCATTCCATGCCTGAGCAGTTGGCCAGGAGCTGAATCGACGGTCGTCACTCCGTTGCATAGCGACCTATATATTCTAATGCCCTGCTTTTCTGTGCGTGGATGATGAGTGGAGGATAGTCCTGCTCAGATGTCTACCCCCTTCTTAGCTCTGCATTGGTTGTTCCTGTTTGAGTGATTGTCTTGCACCTTGTTGGGATTGAATACCTCTATGTACTGTTTATCCTTTTCCTCGTGAATCGCTTAATATCCTCTGCATTTGCTTGGGCTCTACATTTTGATATATCACTCCTTCGTTCTAAATGATCTTGGCATCCGATCACTGTGTTTACTTAATCTCTATGTTTTCACCAACTTTTACCCAACATTCTACCCACTCTCCTTGGCTTCTTACACACAACGACTGTAATTAAAATTTTGCAACAACTCCCTCCTATACTATGCAACTTGCATACGTAACCACTATGAATTTCATGGCTCTTTTCCAACTATCAACCATGAGAATCCCCTCTGCAATTAAATTTAATTCATTGACAAATGTACTCGACAAATTTACCCTTAGTTATTACATTATTCAGACTATGATTTACTACTTCAATGACTGTGATTTTTCCCTTTGTTGGATTTTGATTTTACTAATAAATATCAACGCCATTCTTATGTTAAAACTTCGTGATTTATGAAGCATTTCCAGGGATTCGATAATGTGGTTGATACTGTGATTTTATTATGTAATTCATTACTCTTGATGGTGAATCTTAAGCTATGATTTTTACTACTCCACTGACTGTGATTTTACTCTCCCTTTGATCTGTGTTTTTTTTTGGGACCATTTTTTACAACGATTATATTCCCCCTTATTGTAAAAAAAAATTGACCAAACGAATTGTATTAAGAGAAACAAATTGGTGAAATCTAGAACAGGATTTTGTATCACCCTCACAAAAAATTCTGTAACCATAGGCAATGAATTTACCCACTATCGGAATGCGTTGCTTATGTTGAAACTCAACGACTGTAATTAAGATCAACTTGAGATCAGAGTATCACCAGTTATGGATCAAGGAGGATGACGTCCCTAAGACCGCCTTTAAGATGAGGTTTGGTCATTACGAGTTTATTGTTTTACCATTTGGAC
>JZKD02S1592001.1:104412-124372 GCA_000966675.3 Picea glauca
TTTACCTCTACGTCATCATAACTTTTACCAGCCAGTTCTCAATGTTGAGATCTTGTGTTTAATGTGGTGACCGAACTTATGCTTGCGTTGAGTAGCAGAACTGTTATTACTCTGCATTTCCCTGGGATATCGATTTAAATTTTAACAATGATTTATAACTGTTGTGAGACCGAGATATATCTTCTGAGATTCCAGTAGTAGGATTTTTATAATAATGGGTGACAACGAGTTTATTGATGAATGCGTTTATCAATTTCGGATATCAATACTAGTGAGTAGTGTTATACACTTGATATATAGATTAATGGACGTAGAATTTAATATATATATATATATATATATATATATATATATATATATATATATATATATATATATATATATATATATATATATATATATGTAAAGGACACTTAATTTACCTTGAGCGTGTTCTTGGCTTTAACTAATTGATAATCGTAGCATGCGCATGCTGATCTTTATTAATGATTCATTATTAAGTAGTTAATCTATCCTTCTTCGTGTTAGTGTAAATTTAACTCTTAAGTTAGGAAAAAATTATTCCTTGAGTGAACATTGGGAATCCTTTTCGATTATTGTCTAGTCTTAATTTATGATTAAATGATAATTTCCTTAGATGTTTTTCATTCTAGGGTTATGGCTTCCTTGTTTAGTGTTGATCTAGAAGGGTAAAAGTGTTGATTAAGTGAATTGATAAAAAACCCCTTTAAACAGAAGGGTACATCGTTCCTGGAAGTTTGTCGTGTTTGAATTTTAGATCATTCAATTACTATGTGCTTGAACAATTTTTATGATGGTTAATGAAATCCACCTAGGAGGTTGCGCCATAAAAGGCACCCACCCGAGAAAATCCTCGTGAGAAAATGAGAAACCCCTTGGTTAGTTGCGCAAATTTAAGTTTAGTGATGTCATATGCGTCTTGTCGACCCGTTACTTGGGGGCATAGGTGTCATTTATTTCGGCTCATAGCGCGTTGGATTTCTCTCGAGTTCTTGGTCTAGATAGGTTGTTTTGCGCCAAGGTTATATTCACACCTATTACCTGGGGACATCATGATTCCTATTGAGGGGATCATGGTGCACCTTATTGGATAGAGGCGAATGATAAGTTGGCCAGAGTCCATTCTTTCCGTGCAGGTGTTGTTGATCACTGTAAGTTGCTATTAGCGCTTGGGTTGAACACCTTCATGAATTGGGTTCACGCACCATAGTGGTTCTAGTCACAGGCCATCAAGGTCGTTGTGTCAGATGGTGGATGTGTCCTTTAGCTTGTAGGCATTGTCATGTTTGTGTCAGGTGGGTAGTCGTTACTATATGTCGATTTACGCATGTTTTTTCTAGTTTCTCTTGGTGCTAATGTGAGGATACGTAGTTGTCTATTTTCTGATCTGTGTGTTGGTGTTTTTCATAGAGTTGCATGGTTCAACTATTGTCATCATTTCCATCCTTCCTAAAATAATAAAACAAATTTCACTTTTCGCTTCGCTTGTAGTCGTAATGATGGGGTCATTACACGGTGAGGCGGTGAGTTACAGACTCAAAGGTGATGTGAGGTGTAGAATCAAAGGTGAGGTAGTGAGGAGAAGACTCATAGTTGATATTGTTTTACCTGACATGCATTGCAGTGCTTCTGCTAACAATCTAGGATCCTGGAGCCCAACAAAAATCGACCATGCATACTTGCATTTGGCGGTGAGGAGAAGGCTCATAGCATCGACTGTAGAGAACTACATTGATTACATTGATATATCAGAGATATGCACTCAAAGTTTGCGGATAACATGATGATTGAGTTGCACTATCAGTCTGCACAGAGCCTTATGATGGAGCCTCCAAACTTGCCAATCATAAATAATTATAAATTTGTTTTTTAAATTAATTTTTGCATTCTGACAATTATTTGAAAAGAAAAAATCACCATCGGGGCTATTTAGTCCCATCACCTCCCTAAATACCAAATATGAATTTTTAAGAATTGCAATAATAAACTCATTTTTCAAAAACTTTGGTTAAAGGGATAAATGTGGGTGAACTAATATACAAAAACTCTGGTTAAAGGGATAAATTTTGGTGAACTAATATACAGTCAAAATATTTTGACCACCATGCTATAGTCCAAGGTGGGGACACATAATATGAAATGAGATATTAATCTAGTTGGTGACATAAAGTTGGTACTTAAGTTGAAAATAGAAATTATGAGTTAAAATACACAGTTTTTAACTTTTTACTTAGACGATGTTAAAAAAAAAATGTGTGATACTTATGATTATACAAATATGTTATGGCTTGCTATTTTATTGGTCATTGTTTTAATACCTCTATGAATGTATGTGTAAAGATGAAATGATTAGAACATAGAAATTTGTGTCCTATGTGAATGACCATGTACACTGAACTATAATATGTAAATATGTACACTGAACTATAATATAATTACACTAATGCCTTCAAATGAGGAAGGAAACAAAAGGGGTCTATGAGTCCATCGGAGGGGAATAAATAGGGATTAGGGGGATATGAGTCCATGATAGGAAAATAAATGAGGATTAGGGGGCTAAGAGGAATTATTAGTATTTTATTGTTACATGTCCTTGATTCTATGTACTCTAACCTTTTCTTACAATTATTAAATTGTTAACCTACCTTGAGATTAGTTGCCCAAAAGGGAGATACGTGGATTTCTCATGAAGGCCAATTGTATCTTATTACCGTGAAAATATAATCTATGATTTTTGGGCATGTAAGTTATTCTTATTTATTATTCTTTGGCTTTTCTTCTATGTGATTAAGTTGCCATAGTTTTACAACCATGAAATTATTGGTGTCTACTGAAACAAGAACTTAATTTACAGTCGCAATTCCCTGGTTCTAAGAAATAGAAATTCCTTGTCATCCTGTATTGAATCACTAGAGGAATGTGGGATAGCTTGAGGGATTGTTTAGAAAATAAGGGAATTCCATTACAGGTGTTTTGTAGGCTAAGAGGGAAGAGGTTTAGTTGATTGGGATTGTTGTAAGGAAAAAATGTCTTGAGAATTCTAGGAATTAGGCCGAATGAGAGGAATTAGAGACAACTGATAGTATTTATCTCTTGTTGATTCATATCCCCAACTTAGTTGTGACCTATATGATACAAATCATTTGTATTACAAAGAGCCTATGATTTGGTGGAATATTATTCATTTATAGTCAGTTGGTGGATAAATTTTGTAAACATTATTCATTCTATTGGTGTACAATTACTTATTATTTTATAATTTTCTTATGCTTAGATTATTTAATTTTTTTTTTGGTGAGATACATTGCATTAGATAGCTTGCATTCATATTTATAGATTCATAAATTGAAATGTTTTTTATGATATACATTAAATTGTGCAATATAATGCATGCATGCTGTAGTTGGAGATTTTTTTAAGTACCACATCACCTCAACAATACTAGAAGGGTGAATAGGTATTATGCAATATAGTATTAGAGCCTCTAGTTACAAGGCTAGGGTTGTATGGGTCAAAATTAGACTATGAACAAATTACAGTTTTCCTATGAAGTGTTTGACAAAAGATCTAAATGAAAAAATAGTAAAAATTTAGTTTGCAAGCCTTATGTATGACATAATATTAATAAGATTTGGGGATAAATGTTATAAAAATCCATGATGATGGTATCCATATACATGTTATATTAATGTTAAAGACTGTGAATAGGTTATGAAAGTGAAACAACTGTAAATTCACGAGTCTCTTGGTTGAAAAATGGGCAAAATTTGGGTAGTCATTAAAGAATTTGCGACAACCTTATGTTGATGGGGCTTAAATCCCCTGATTCAACAACAGGAACCAAACCCACCATCGAGGCCCAATTAGACTCTACAGTGCTTGGAGTGGAATGATACACTAGATCTTACAATCTGGCCAAATTATCGATGAGCTTTTGTGTTTTCTGGTGAATGCTCTTCCTTCGGTTAAGACAATTTTTTCTATATTTTCTCTTAGGTGGGGCAGGTACAAGAGATGCAAGCTAGTATAAAACAAATTGACGAATATAGGACAAGAGTTTTAACTATTGGGAAGGGGACGAGCTTGGGATAACCCGCTACTCGAACATGCATACATCGATCCTATGCCAAAGGGATTAGTAATAACACTTTAACAAAAAGATCATCCAACTATTGTCTGAGAAAACTACTTAACAGAAAGAAGACGCATATATGATCAATATCAGGGTAAGAAAAACAATTCATCTACCGAGACATTCATCAGATAGTTGAGGTAAACTACTTAGCATAGAGAAAGAAACACAACTGTAATCAATTTCATGGTAAGCAAAATAATTCATCTACCAAGAAATTCATCACATAGAAGCACAATGGTTTACTTTCATCATTTAAAGCAAGGAACATCAAAAAATTGCACCATATAACTTGAAAACAAAATTAATTGCTCTTATTCATTTACTGCAACATTCATGGAATAGGAAAGGAAGTAATTCTTCTCCAACTCCAATCACATACATCTGATGAAAATAGCTCGTCTCTGGTCCAAAAGGACTTCTTAATTCATACTAGTCTCAAAATAATTATCAACAACCAAAAGAAAAGAGTTATTACAACAACCATCCACCTTTGACCATCGGTCGATGTTCCTATTTATAATATAAAGTCTTAACAGTAATTAATGGTAAAACAGAATTTGAGCTAATCAAGAATCGCCACGTGGCGTCATCATCTAATAGTCTTTCAACACTCCACCCGAGTTGTTTCTTGGAAAGGGTGGAATCTTTCATAATCAGACCATATGATAAAGAGTTCTTCACAGGTGTTTGCTCATGGAAACTTGTGCTGTTCCATTGGAGCCACATAGATTCCCCCGATGTCTGCTGCGTGCACCCGATATTTTGCGAGGCTGAAGTTCAACTTCTGAAGTATGGCTCTGGCTTTGATTGGATTTCCTGTGAACTGTTGTACTTGCCCAGGATTTGCATCGGTGACCTTTGCACATTCTTCGACCCATGACACATCATGCTCAGCACACAACTTGATTATTTCATTTAGGTCGATAAACATATCAGGGGTACCATACTTAGGGAGTCCAATGTCTTTCATTATTTTATTGATTTTATCCCAGTTCTTTTGACATATGGCCCATTATTCTTGGATTTCTTCATGTGGGATTCGAGACATTTTGGCCCAGTATTCGGCCGATCGCTTCATGCGATTGAGACTGCTTTTACTTACTAGCCGAATGTTGTGGTATTCCTTTTCTTGGCCTTTCTGGACTGCCTCAATAAACTCGAGCCTCTCCACTGCATGTTGTTCCTTCTCATACCATTGCTCCATTTCCTTACATGTCACGAGTGCCATGAGAGTGTCTTCCTAGAATTCATCTATATTCGAGATTAACAATTGTCTTTCCTTCTTGAACTCACCATACACTTTACTGAACTCATATTTTAAATACACAACTGTCTATGTAGCACCCTTATAGTAATCGAAAAGATGGCGCAAGTGTTCGAGCTCCTTTTGGTTGGCGACAAGTTCCTTTTCATCTCTCCCGGCTCTGTCCTAAGCGGCCTCTGAGAGGGATTTTCCCACACCAATTAACTTCTCCTTAGTGATGACTATGATGGACTGATCCAGGGTGATTCTTCTCTTCTTTGCAGTCTTATGAACAATAGCATTTCTCTTTTAATCATAGGAGATCACATAGATGTCTGTGACCTCATCTACCGGGTCTCGTATCTGTTGATCACCCCATGTGAGATTGTTTCCCAAGATTCCTGAAGTGTAGATTTGTTCGAGAGTGGGCTCTCAAACTTCTTCGTTCTTCCTTGTAGATCCAACTTCTACTTGTTTCTCACCAAAGATCTGAGTATTGGGCAGGATAGAGGTGTCTTGTATGGACTTGTCACTTACTTGCTCATCGATCGTGGAACTGTTGATTTCCTTTTGCGGAGGCTCATCACTTGGGCCTACATCTGTTTCCGGTTCATTGGACTTTCCTGTGTTGATATTACCTTCACCTTCATCTTCCTTTTGTGGGATTCCCTGGTCCTGAACCCCGGGCCCAGTAGAAGAGACCTTTTCGGGACTTGGGGAAAAGGTCTTTTTCTGACCTTATTCTTCTTGGATGCGTAGCGGGGTGCCACAAGAAGGCTCTGTTCTCTCATCATCGCTGTATATATGTATTATCATGCTCAAGGGGTTGAGTGCTTGTGTTTCTATACACACCCGAATCATCTCTGGTTGAGTTGTTCCTTCTCCTGAGAGATCAATTGGGGATATCGTAGACTGGAGATTACCCGACCCATTGGTGCCATCGGTGGCTGTGAGACCAGGATTGCTAGGTTCTATTGGAACTCTTTGGATGGTAACTGAAATTTCGGTACTTATGGCAAGATGTGGGTTATCCTGCATCCATTTCATTAGTAGCTGAGACTGCTAGTATAAAAGTGCACCACTTTCTTGAGTTGTTTGGTCTTTAGGGAAAACTCTGATTTGTACCGAGGATCCCCGATGAGCATATGTGACCTCAATGTCTTCTTGGGGGTTATTTGTTTCTTCCTCCAATTCATATTCTACTCCTGCTTCAGGGTGTCGGCCAACTACTTGAATTGCTTGCTCCAATAACGTGGCCTGCTCTTCATAGCTCAAAGCTTTAAACCTAGTTCCTCTAAGATTGACCTTCTTGGCTGCCACGATATCCCAGTCTTGAGTGTTCTCGGTGAAAATTTCATCCTCAAACTGATCGTGGGCATAAGGCCAACAAGATGATACCTGTGACGCGTGATGTAGGACTAATCCCTTGGGATCATGTTTGCGAAATCGACCAGTTTGGAACCGAAATTCCAATTGACCTAGCCCAAGTTGTTTAGCATGCATGGTGTCTTTGACCATGTAGAAGTCGATATGGAATCCATACGGTATGAAAGCCCAATTCTTGTCTTTCACTAAAGTTGCATTGTATCCTTGTATGATGGTTTGATAGCATATTTCTCCTAACACTAGTCGGTTGGGAACATAAATGGGTAATAAATGTGGAGACCTTGTGGCGCAAAAAATCCTAATGTAGGTTTCTCGTTCGTCTAAATACCAGTGACCAATTTTGACTATGACCTTCTTTGCTTCGTCTGATAATCTAGGGCATTCTCTCTTAAAGAGTAAGAAGTAAATGGGCACAATAAAATGATCACAGATAACAACATAGTATTTCTTGTACTTGTTTTCCCACAAGATGTTGTATTATACATGGATTGGGAGCTCCGAAGGGTGCCAATTCAAGTTCATCCCAAAAAAAGCGTTCCTGGCATAGATGACATCTAGTAGATACCAAGCCATGTAGAAGGTAGGGGTATCTCCTTCCTTTGGAACCCGAGCTTGTTTATTGCATGTGCTCAACTATTTGGAGATGATAGCACTCCAATTGAAACCGGTACCCGAAATGGCAACTGTAAAAGCCAGAGGCATCCAAGATTCCAAAAACCAGGAGTAGTCTTTCTCCCCATGTAATCTGCAGAGAATGGCCATGAGATAGACGTATGGTTCCCTGAGATTGACCGTTGGGTACCAGCCAGAAGTTCGGTTCATGAATTTCTTGTCTTCCCTCCACCAAGATGCCAATATTTTTCTAGTGTCGTGAGAGGCATGGAAACTCACCACGAAATCAGTGTTCAACTTTTCTCCAGACTCATTGAGTTTGTAGTATTTCTGAACTTATGATGGAAGGAAAACCCCAACGTATTCTCCATTTTCATCATTAATCAAACATTTATGTGGATCAGTGTGATCAATGAGACACTTTAAGAGCTCGATGCAAGGGAAAACCGGAGACCAGCTTGCCACCATGTGCATATAAGCCTTGTGAATGTTTGGGAGGACCTCGTCATCGAGCTTCCTTGTATCAGGGTTGTTGTGCAGAGTATATTCGAGGGGCTCTTCTTTCTTGATCTTCTTGAAGACTTCTTCCCAGTGAGGAAAAGTCGTCTTTTCTCCAATGCTTGCCTTTGTATCCCCGAAAGATGGGGGTTGGAAAAAGGGATCCTTGGTGATCTCCTTGATGACAGAAACTGGCTTAGGAATGAAATATAATTGTCTTGTAACCACTGGGGAGGAGCCTTCTGCTATTTCCGATTCTTGTAGCTTTGGTGCCCGTGGTGATTTCCTGGTGGATGGCTTCTTTGGAGGCATTGTCCCTGCAATCAAAATCACCTTTTAAACACATATATAGAGAAACATCAGGTGAGAACATATACAAATGAAATGTAAATCCATAAGCGAACCCATACCTATAATGCTTGCTAAGAAAACTGGTTAATACTCACTGGACTTCGGATGCTTCCTCTGGACTGGTGGCTTCGTTCTCCTGTTTGTTATGAATTCCTTGCTACGTAGAGTGGGATCACAAAAAAAGGACTCAAAAGAATATAACTGAGAGATACTACCAATCATATCAATTAGTTAATACGAGTGATAAATGCAGATTTAAAAATATAATGCTATCAGATTTCTGCCACTGAGACTTAATTGGTTGATGGAGAAGGCGCAGATGGAGATGCATTGTATCAGTGAGTTTAATGGTTCCCTTTTGATTCGCACATGAGCTAGTAACTAATGCACGATCTACGAATTAACTAAAGATTTGAATGTAGAGTACTTGACAGAGCTAGGGGTTAAACGTCACGCCACGTCTTACCTTCATAAAGATCGGGGATCAACTACTATTTTAGATTGTTTATCAACATTGCTATTTTTTTGATAAAACTCCCGATACTGGTGATGTTGGGATTGGTGATGTTTTAGGTGTTGGCGGTGGAACTCCTTTTTTGTGCGACGCTTATGATTACACTTCTCTGCAAAATCCGAAGGGACCAACATTCGGCAAAATATTTTTGGAGAATATATGCGTAAAAGAGATACTCTTATCGGCTGATGCTGAAGAATGTCGGCACTCAGCTGCTTTGACTTCCCATACAATTTTCGCTACCTTAATCTTACATCGATGCCGAACTTCTCAAGTAAGCCAGGAGAAATCTGGGTCATTGGTTCCTTGATCAATCGTGGTGTTTCTCAAGATGGTTCTTAATATTCTCAAGAGAAACTCAGATATGAAACATATCAGATAAGAAGGTTATCAGGCTCAAACCATGGTGAAAACAATCGAAGGTAGAAGACAAGGTGGTACCCAAAAGGAAGTGGTCACAGAACTTTTAGGGTGTGTTGAGCACTCAACACCTTCATCATTGTAATACTCCTAGGCTAAACCCCAATTGTAAATGTACATATAGGTTGGTGAGCCAGGATAGTTTGAAATAGAGTGGCTTTGTATATGTGTTTTGAGGATAGAGTTCATGTGTGATTATTAGGCTAGGGATAATGGATGCTAAAAGGTCAGCGATTCTATCATTGTAATATGAAATCATACCCAGATTATTAATAAAATACATCATTGTTGCAGACCAACAAAACAAAAAGAGTATGGCAGGATATAAATCCATTATAAGTAAAGGGGGCTAAGGGTATAGGTATAGGGGATAAGCCAAGGAGGATTAAGCCAAGGAAATATTATAATAATATTTCTTAAAGTCCAATTTATGGGACATATTTATATTTATCCTAAGTTCCCAATTATGGGGAAATGTATCACCATGTGGGGCCCATGTAGTTCACAACATGATAAGTGTCAAGTTGGGAACATGCATATAAAAAGTGGGAAACTTAGTGTAATTTTCCATTATTCCTATTCTGATTATTTTCTCTTTCACTCTTACCATCCATACTCTCCTTGCCATCCATCATTGGTGTTGTACTTTGAGAGCTTGGAGCTAATTGTAACCAGTAAACCAAGTTAGTTTGAGGAGAATAAGAAGGTTGACAGGGCTGTGTGCAATCTGAAGAAGCAGGTTTTCAGGCCTGTGGTAATTCTCTCTAGGTGGGAGAACTGTTGGGAAATAACTACAATTATATGAGAATTTATATCCAACATGTTGTTGAAGCCCAAAAATGGAAGTGGGATAGCTGAAGGAATGTTGAGCAGAGAAAGGGTAAGCTTCCTAGGGTGGGAAAGGCTATGGGAAATAATAAGATGTAGGCTAGTTGCACCAGTTGGCATTGTTACCCCCCATTCCTAGGGATAACTAAGGAGACGATGTCTCAATGCCCTCAAGTTGCTGACATGGAGTACCGATAGATGGATCTACCGAAAATTTCCACAAACTAACAAGCAGTGCCCCACATCACCCTGTGATCGATGGCTTCACCATTCACCACACTATCTTGGCTCAGAGAGGAAAACATGTATGTTGGCAAATATTTAACAGACAACGAATGCTTGTCATTGATGGAAAGAACAACAATGAAGATGGCATGAGTACAGGAAGTTTGTAATCGACAGGCAAACAGAAGATAAGTTCAGGAAGGTCGAATGATCGAAGGTGAATGATTGAAGGCAACGAATGATCAAAGGCAACGCAACATTGATCGATTAATTGAAGATTCATAAAGTTTGAGAAGAATCTCTGATCGTTGAAGAGGAGGAAAGATCTCAACCGTCAGATTCAAGCGCAGGATTTGACCATCGTTGGATCAAGCAGAACCCACACGTCCTTTAAGGAACAAGGAGAAGCGGGCGTAATCACGATATGAAAAATTGCGATGTAATCTGAGCCGTTAGATCAAGGTTTGATCTGGGCCGTTGAGTCCAGTCCATGTCAGAGTTTCGGGGATCGAGAGTTGGACATGTCAAAGATTATTAACATCAGGAATCCCGATATCGCGATATGCGAAATCGTGATGTAATCTGAGCTACCAGATCAAGATTTGATCTGGACCATTGATTCTAGTCCGTGTCGGAGTTTCGGGGATCGCAACATGGAGTGGCAAAGAAACAATACAACAAGAATTGTGAAATCGCGATTCAATCGCAACCGTTGAATCAAGATTAGATCTGGACCGTTGATCCAACCTCATATCGAAGTTTCACGAATCGCGACATGGAGAGACAAGAAACAATCACAAGAATCATGAAATCACGATATGAGAAATTGCGACGTAATCTGAGCCGTTAAATCAAGATCAGATTTGGACCGTTGATCTAATACCATATTGGAGTTTTGTGAATCGCGACATGGAGATACAAGAAACAATCACAAGAATCTTGAAATCGCGATATGAGAAATTGCGAAGTGATATGAACTGTCAGATCAAGTGTTGATCAGGACCGTTGATCTTACTCCATTTCAAAGTTTCGCAGATTGGGACTTTGAAGTGACAAGAACACATTCACCCTAGGAATGTTTAATTTGCGCTAAGGGAAATCGTGGATTGATCTGAGCCGTTGGTTTGAAGAGATCGTGGACCATTGATCCGACTCCCTCTTCGATGTATTGGAGATCGGGAATTTGGTTACCAAGAGATGGAGAAGTCAGAGACTCTCAACATCAGGAGTCCCGAAATGTCGAAGCACCGAAACGCGAAATTACCAAATGCATTTGTTGAATAAGGCTGTGGTCTCATCCCTTGGTCACATCAGCGAGAGATGGAGGAAGGAGCTAGTGTAGAAAAGTCCTGTATCAGGACTTCAGAGATCGCGAAATGAAGTGTCGAGACACTCATCACAGGATTGCCAAAATGCCGAAACCCAATTTAGAGGCAATGACAATAAAGTTAATCCAACAACGCAGATAAATGGGAATATGATCGAAGGGTTATTGTACTCTCTCACAGTTAACTCTTCAGTTACAAGTCTGTTAGTGAAACGGACTCATGATCACCAATCAATTGGCGTTTCAGTTGCTTGGACAATTGTCTTTCATTTAGCTAAGAGAATGCAAAGTGGAACCATCATTGAGGCGTGTATTTAAGAAAATGAGACAGACTATGTATGGCTGGTCATTCTGTATGAAAAACAAATGAAACTGTGAGAAAAGAAAAATTGTAGAATGTGCAGGGGGAGATGGAGAAGATGAATAGTGTGAGATGAAACACAGAGTAGAATAACAGAAAACTTGAAGTTGAATAGAATGATAGAAGAAGTTGATGCAGAGCAGACCTGTTGAACAGACAGAGGAAGAAATGAATTGCAGAACAGTCAGAAGATGACCAAATGTACAGAACCAAGAAAGATTGGTAAGAATTGATGTATCTGTGTAGTTGAATTTTTATATGTTCATTTATGTTTTAGGGAGGTTGGGAGGTGCTTGGGAGGACTATTTTCCTCATAGGTTCAAGTGGGATCTTGAACACAGGAAGTTGTAGCTTCCATCTGATTGTAGCCAGAGAAACCAGGGTGGCAGGGTGCTGGAAGGGAGAACAAGTGTTCTCTGTTATACAGGTTGGAGCCTGTGTTACTAGAAGTTGGTGCTTCCATCCAGTTGGTGCTGGAACATATAGGGAGTTTGTGCTTCCTTCTAGTGGGTGCTAGAGAAACCAGGGAGTTGGTGCTTCCTTATAGTGGGTGCTAGAGAAACCAGAGAGTTGGTGCTCTCAAACAAGTTGCAGCTTGTAAAACAGAGGTAGCAGCCTCACATTGAGTTGGTGCTCAACTAAAGATGATGTACAAAACTTAAAAGACTGCCTATCATTTCGAAGAAGAAGAGGTTTTTTCCCTTTATGGGTTTCCTGGTGAAAATCAGTCTCTGTGTATACCTTATGTGTGATTGATGCTTTTTACTTTTACTGTCCATATGCTGTATAATGTTGATGATCACTTGAAGAAAGTTTAAGAATGTTTCAACAGACTTAAAATTGTTTAAGCTCAAATACAACTGATTCACCCCCCCCCTCTCAGTTGTATCAGTAATTTTAACAATGTATTACTCCATGATATAACGAGTTTGGTGTTGTGGTAACTGTCATTTTAATAAATGAAGAATTTGAATATGTTGCAAAGGGTCCTTTCTTGATTTTGAAAATGTTTGCTTGGAAATTACGATCTTTGCCTTATTTCACCTTGGTGATTTACATTGTTGTCCTAGAAATTGATCACCCTCATGGAAAGGGTTGCTAATGGGGGTATCCTTGATGAGCCATCATATCTCTCTTTCACATGATTTCCACTTTCCATGATTATTTCCTTTCATTTCCTCATGTTTTTGGTTTTTGGGCCACATTGACCAAAGAAGGGATTGTACCTCATTTCATGGGAAGAAGGGGCTAAAGGCCCAGAGGATTGTAGCTGGAAAAAGAAATATTTCTCACAAAAAAATGAGGGACACATAAAATAAATAACTAATTGAACATGCCATCCAAGGTAGGGCCTATGTGGGCAATTTTTTCCATGCTTAGGTAGTAATCCCACATATCATCTTCAACTTGGGGAAGCATGGTCAAGTGTGACCAAGGTAGAGTCACTGTGGGAAATGTTTTTCATGCTTAGGTAGAAGTCCCATTTTAACTTCAACTTGGAAATACTCTAATAAATTAATGGAAAAAAGTATTTGGAAAAATCATGCATCACAGACAAAGGGAAACACACCCTCTTCAAAGGCACCAATAAATGAGACAATACGAGCCCTTGTATGTCAAGAAACCCCATTCCCAAAAGTATCACCCTCATCCACCTCATACTCTTCACATGAATTAGAGAGGCTCCACCTGGGAAACACTCCTTCACTTGAGGAATGACTCACCCAATAGGTCACCATGACAACCCTCCCAAAACTAAATTGGGAAAGTTGCATAAGGTCTTTGAGAATTTGTTTATTTTGAGAGGGGGGATTTGATGTAAATGTTAGAGTGGTTAATTTATTATATATGGTTTACTTAACATGATGTTTGTGACTTGTGAGCCCTTGGAGGGAGGAATTTATTGTCTTTGCAAGGCCTTGACAAGTGGAAAGCTATTTTGTGAAGGCACAAGATCACTTAGAGCTTCAATTGGGGCATGAAGCCAGCATGATGGATGATGCACCCCCTCTCCTAGGGACACATGGATGATTGGAATTTCCTTTAGAGGCATGAGAGGACACCTTGGAGGAGGGGACTAACCCTCCCTTTTCCCAACGGTTGGCCTTGAAGGCTATAAACATCACATTTTAGGGCTAGGGTTGGTGATGCTAGTGGATTTGATGATGAGTTGAAATGTTTTGATGGAGAAAATACATGGAACATGAACACATGGCCTTTGCAGGCCTAGTGATGCCTTCAAAATGATCGATGAATTTCTCTTTAGGATAAAATGTCACCATTAGGGCACAACGTCAACCCTAAAGGGGGATTTTATTTTTTTAATTGTAAATTTTAAGTTGTAAGTGGACAATTAAAGGGGGTTGACATCCCTAATTTTATGTTTACTTGTTGAATGTGGAAAAAAGGTTTTTAGGTGATCTCCTATAAAAGGAGGTCACCCCCTTGTCATTTTATCACACACATAACACTTGTGAATTACATAGTTCTTGGCTGAAATTTTCGTTCTCTTTGGGAAAATTGAATATCTCTCTCTTGTGCTCTATTTGGATGTTAGTTACTTGTCTATTGGAAGGAAGTGGTGTTCTATCCCTCTTGATGATTTTTATTGCATATGTGGTGGAATATTCTTGGTAAGGAAGAGTTTATCCTGTTAATTCTTGGACTAGCTAAGGAATTTATGCTTTGTATTGTTTCTTTCTTGGTTTCAAGGTTGATCTTGTTTAGATCTTGGAGGAGTATAAGAGAATACACCCTACATTAGGATCTACCATTATTGTTTTGGATAAGTTATTTTGCAAAGGTTGCTAGGAGGAGTAAAAGGGCTTACACCCTCCTAGATTTACCTTGCTAGGGTTTACATGCTCTATGAAGTAAAAGGGATTACACACCTAGAGAAGTTTGCAAACCTTATATATTACACAATAGACTCCATAACCCAATTGAAAAGGAACCTGTATAAATTGCAATGGAGAAATAAAATCATTGTATTGGTATATGTGACTTTTGGAGATATTGCATTTGTTCAAGTTGGAATCAATTTTACATGCTATAAGCTTGCTAGATCCACTAGGGCATCTAGCTTAGCCAAGTATTTCTCTTTGTTGTTAAAAATTAATGCTACAACCATTAGGGCTGCAGAAAAATCTCTCTCTCTCTCTCTCTCTCTCTCTCTCTCTCTCTCTCTCTCTCTCTCTCTCTCTCATTTCTTACTAATCTACCATTAAATTTTACTTGTGAACCTAGATTATTGTTCTATTGACCATTAGCTATTGTTTTGATGTGTTACTTGTTTATTTTCATGGCTAGATATTGATTTTGTATAGAAAATTTCTACAATGATAAGGATTCCCTAACATATTGGTGATAACATCATTTTGCGGCCTTATTTTACCATCAAAACTTGTGTCAAAGTATTGGGATATTACCTACATGTTTAATACTTGATTTCCCAATAATTATTTGTTGTTTTGCATCGTTATTTTTGCATCTATTGACATCTTACATTGTTGATATACATATCTTTGTTCTGCTTCAATTTTTGGAAATCAAGGCTTATTGCTTGTTCCTCTTGGTTTAAGTCTCGTATATCGATCAATTTTCTTGTTTTGGGCAGGGCTAACACTCTAGTGTAGGTACTTAATGCTTGGAAACCATTCTTCACAAACATGACGTCATCTCCAAGCCTTTGGCCTACTCCAAATCTGTTGTATAGGTTTTTTCACCATCATCTTCTCACCTTCAATATCAATCCCCCTAGGGTCACTAGGATTCCCCCCTTTTGGTGACTTATCATCACTAATGTAACAACCCTAGTTGAATATATGCTTAGGGATTTTTAAATAAAATTAATTAGGTAATTAATTGTCCTAACATGG
Organism: Picea glauca; assembly: GCA_000966675.3. Classification (NCBI taxonomy): domain Eukaryota; kingdom Viridiplantae; phylum Streptophyta; class Pinopsida; order Pinales; family Pinaceae; genus Picea; species Picea glauca. The sequence continues at coordinate 120,212 of JZKD02S1592001.1, forward strand.
TTTTAATTAAACAAAGATTGGCATAATAATATTAATTAAATATTTATTGATTAATTAATTGTTATAATTGTTGATTAATTGATTAATTAATTAATTAATTACCTATCACATTCAATGACATGGGTAATAAATTTAAGAGGGTTAATAATTTTAATTTGTTTAATTAAATGATTTGTGTATATGGAGGGGATAAGAAACATTAAATAAAAGGATAAGACATTAAATAACAGGATAAGATAATGAATAAAGGGATAAGGAAATTAATGAGGGGGAAAGAGTCGGTGAAGGAGGGATATGGCGGAGGAGTCTTACGGGAAGGGGATCATCATTTTTGGGGAGGAAGCATTTTTGGAGGGGGACGAGATTTTTTGTCTCTAGGCTTGGATTTTTTGGTTCTGTGGTGGAGTTTTGCAGTCTTTGAGTATCATTGCAGGGGGAATCGGGTTGCTAGGGGTTTTGGGCACGTGGGCCAGGATTCCTTTCGGTTTCTTGGAGCTAGGGAGATGAACAGGCTGCTCCTAGCTGGCTGGGAGGTTAGTCAGTTTGGGCTGAGTTGGTCAGTGCATCAGGCAGCAACAAAGCAACAGGCTAGACAACCAGGTCAACTGAGAAATTAGCATCAGGAAGAGGTAAATTTGTATTATTCTGTTAAGTAATTCTTATTCTGTTATGAAATTGTTGTTCATTAATTAATTTAACATTCATATATGTTGAATTAAAAGAAATTACTGAGTTTTCTGCGTAGAAGTAGAAGTTTACTATTTCAATTTATGGATTTAATAGACTTAAATTAATTTGGTCCCTACACATGGTATCAGAGATTCAATTTGAAGCACTGGAGCCTTAAGGGCCTACCTACCCGCCTACCCAATTTAGAAATGGAACTATACCCACCCAGAAATTAGATAAAATTAGATAAAATTAGATAAATTTGGGCTTGAGGGCCAAGTTCCAACTCCAGCTCCAACTCCGCCTAACCTGCAAGCCAAGCACATAAATTTTTAACACAAATATAAATATAAATGACATACATATTGAAAATGTAAAGGAAACAGAGGCCTTATGCATGGTATATTGTATAGTGAATAATAATGTATAGTAATATTGTATAGCAAATAATGTAATGACTCATCTAATTAGCTAGAAAATCAATTATGGAAAACCCATAATTACTTTGCCATGTGACTTAACTACAATTAAGTCATATATATATATATATATATATGTCAACAATTAAAGTGAAAAATAAATAAAAAAATAATAAATCTATAACAATGCACGTGTTATGTATAGATAATGGTCCCTTCTTTGTTTTCTTTTGTTACTACTCTAATATTGCGGTAGTTAAAGAATTAAATAGTTAATCAATATAAAATCTGACACAAAATAAGTTACAAATTTCTCACCCTGGAAAATGAAAGATACCTGCTTACGAGCGGTTTTGAACTTTGGACTTGTAAATCCCTGAAAGCATACAACCTAAGCTTCTAAATTAAATCTAGCAATAGCAAGAATAGCATTGATTGGCATGCATTGGCCCCAGGTGCATTTCACTCCCAGTGAATATTACTTTTAACTGTATAAAATGAATCATGTCCGGATTTAAAATTTAAACATATATGTCAAGCTCTCCTAAAAGGAATAGATGCATATGAAACGTATCTTTCTGTGGTATATTGGCACAAATGTTGGTCTCATGAACAGGCACTGTCAAAATGTAGAGACAAGAATGTTTCAACTATTGAGATTCAAAGCATAACATCAACTTCTACTATGAACACATTCAGACTTGTACTTGGGAATAACTCAGCAGGAAGCAACTAAGGAGTGACTTGACAACTTTGAAAATTTGGTACTGGACTTAAGAATAACACGAAAATAACTGGGAATAACTTGGAATAGAAATCAAATTTGATGGGGAAACCAACTCTAGCTATGGTCTAGTAGCAAAGAACAAACATAGAGATCCATGGGCTCAACTCTGGCTCTCTCTGCTTGTTCTCTGCTTGGCTGCATCTTCTGATGGCCATAACGACAACCTCAAACTAGGGTCATATGAAATAATGATGTAGATGCCTCCCTTTGAAAAACCCTAATGCACTGTTGAAGGTGTTGGATGTGAGTTTCACTCTTGAAGCAGATTTTGAAGTTGCGGTTGTTTAAATTTTCATTTGAGCCTAGGCTCTAAACAATAGATGGTAGTACTATGTCACAAATTCTCTTAATGCATTGGATGAATAACTAATTTTGTATTGTTATGGGTATGCGTTCAATATTTTATGATTTCAGTAGAATGTATAACTTTACAAATTCCATAATTTCAAGCTTTCACCTAAACCTTTCAAACCTCTTTTTTTAAATCCCGAGGTTTGCTGAACTTACCACCTCCTGAACTTGCCGAGCTTTCGGAAAATGATAACTATGGTTATAAAAAAAACTCACTCAACACTCTTTGATGAATTTAATGGCGATATTTATCATTTTCTTTTGCACTGGCTAATTTTTTTCAGAATTTCGTTTTTCCAATATCTAACATAAACACAAGCCAGGTGACTTGGACTTAACTATATACAAAGTACAGGAGTAGACATGAAATTGAAAAAAATTATATAAAAGCAATCCGTATTTTGTATTCAAGACAAAGGCTTTAAGATCTTATCTTGGTCCCCATAGAATTCCTTGACAAGCAATCTGGAATCTCGAATGAGGGCTTCACTCTTTCTCCTTATGACCTCAAATAGTTTATGCCTCGCAACCGACTTCAGCTTCGATACATATTTACGTTTTTAGTGGCACGAAGTCTCTTATCAGGATGAACGTGTTTCCACCAAAAGTTGCTCAATGCCGGCATTATAAGCTCCCAATAGTCCTCATCCCTCTGCACCCTGAACAGGCTGCTTCCCTTCGGGGTCTAGACATAGAAATCCATCCAACTTATATCCAAAATCTCCATGAGACCCTGGGCTTGGGGCATATGATAGGATGGTAGCATATGCCAGGGTATAGAACCCTTAGCTTTCCCATGAATTCTGTAAAACATGAATTCACGTTCACCATCAACCCTTAATGTGAAAAATGCCAAAGTAGTTGGAGCCCCAACATCAAAATGCATGCCCTTATTATTTACATTATTTTTCTCCAAGATATCAGCAAGCATGTATCCAAACTCATCATCACCAAATAGAAAGAATTCCCTCTCACCAGGAAATAAATAACCAACAGAAACCATACTTCTCAAATTTTAAGCGGACGAAACATTCAGATGCTTTTAAATTAGAACAAAAAATGCTGGAAAGAGAGTCGTCCAGCCAAAACTTAGCGTCCAACAACAAAAAAGAAACTGCACAGAAACACTATCATATACCATAACAGTAAGTAATAGCACACAGAAGGTGATAAGGCACCAAGGGAAGAACCCAGGAGAGGGAGATCGGAAGCCTAAGTCGTGCAGTGCACGCCTTCTCCGCAAAACAAAAAAAAATAATAGCACATAAATAAATAAATAAATAAAAACAACCCCAAGCGCTCTAGTTAAACCCTAATGAGAGACCCTCATACCCAATATTGTGGCCTTCTCTATGTAAACTCTACTCGGTGATCCTTTCACCCAATATTGTAGCCTTCATCGCTGCTAGCTTTGAGTTACAGGATTCACTCATCGACCTCTCTCGTCTACTCTAGGAAAATTAACTATTTTCCAAAGGCTCTGTTTTATTAAATCCCTTTTCATTGCATAGATAATTATGTCGATTCAGTGTAAGATATGGAAACAACTGATAGAAAATGGAGTCCTATTATCATTCCATGCACCAACGCTCAGAGCTGAGCATCGAGCCACTGAGGGAGGAGCCTGCAGCTACAGAGTTAGGGAGAAGAAAACCTTGGTCGTTGTTTCGAAAGGGATAGGTGGTAGGGCGATTAGGGTTAGGGCATAATGAGAGAGTATGTGTAGGGTTAGGTTTAGTTCAGGAGGACACTGGAGGAAGCATGGCGGGCATGTGGAATCCATGCATGCCCACAATTTTTTTTTTAAATTATTTCGATTTTCTTCGATTTTAAATTTCTTTTATAAATTGTGAGTGTGTTCTCGTTTAAATTTTTATTTATTGTTTTAGTACAAAATTAATTTAGGTTAATTTATTTTAATTAATTTAAAGTTAA
>JZKD02S1592001.1:158277-169072 GCA_000966675.3 Picea glauca
CCAACCATTCTTCTAGGATAACTCAATCCGTAAAGTGTCTTCCCGTGAGGGCTTTCACCATAAGGGGACCACTTTGGAGTTCATCCATTTGTGCACCTTATCAATCATGATAAGAGAATAATGAGTCATATTTTCATAAAAAAAAACTATGCATCATCATGTATCAATGACAACTCATTGATCCATCTTCATCGATTGGTTTTCCACTTGACATCTATCATTCTCATCAATAATCAATCAATCAATTACTTGACATCAATCAATGACGTCAATCAATCAAACCATTTGCATCAATGACACATGATCCAAAAATCTCCCAAATAATCAAACCATTGGCATCAATGACAACATGATCCAACACTACCTACATCCATGTGCATTCATAATGCATTCCATGTGTATTTGTTTCAAAATTATGTTCTTGATGTTAATCACGTAATTGATTGGAATGCGATTTAGGTGGAGGAAGAAGGAGACTTCTGAGTTCATTCAGTGTGCATATTGTTTCGGAAATTCAAGCTTCTCCAAAATCAAGAAATAGGGTTGGTAAAGGTCCAATGGACCTATTACGGTCCTAAAGATGCAACCTGGGAGAACGAAGATTCCATGCGGGAGGAGTACCCGCATATTTTTTAATATTTTTTAATATTTTGAGTTGTACATGTGTATATATGAACTGAGGACAATGCATAAATAAGGGGGAGGGGAATGTAATACCCCTAGGATGAATCCCAATTTTAAATGTACATATAGGATGGTGAGCCAGGATATTTGGGCCAAAGTGCCTTTGCATATCATTTGTTTTGAGGCCAGAGTGCCTTTATATATTGTGTGTTTTGAGACCAGCGTGACTTTGTGATTATTAGGATGGAGAGCTTGGATGATAAAAGGTCAGTTTTCCTATCATTGTAATGTGTAATCACACCCAAATTATTAATAAAATACATCATTGTTGGAGACCATCTAGACAAAAAGAGTATGGGGTCTAGAATGCCATTAGAAGGAAAGGGGGGTAAGGGTCTAAGTAGAGGGGATAAACTAATGAAATATTATAATAATATTTCCTAATGTATAATTTATGTGAAATATTTACATTTATCCTAAGTTCTTGAGTATGGGGTAACATATCACCATGTGGGGCCCATGTAGGTCCCAACATGACAAGTCTCAAGTTAGGAACATGCATATAAAAAGTGGGGAACTTAATGTAATTTTCCATTATTCCTATAATTCTCTCATTATTCTATCCTTCACTCTTACTATACGTACTCTCCTTGCCATCCATAATTGGTATTGTACTTTGGGATCTTGGAGTTGATTGTAACTAGTAAACCTGGTTAGTTTGAGGAGAGAAAGTAGGTTGTCATGCCTGTGTAGAGTCTAAATAAGTGGGTTGTCAAGCCCATGAGCATTGTCTCTAGGTGGGAGAAATGATGGGAACTGCTTTCCTTGTGTGTTGGGAAATAGTTATAGAGCTCAGAGACTTTATGGTCGACTTGTTGATGAGGCCCCAGAAGGGAAGTGGGACAATCGAAGGAATGTTGAGAAGATAAGGGGTAAGGGTACACTTCTTGGGTTGGGACAAGTTGTCGTAAATGAGAGGTTGTAGGCTAATTTCATTAGTTGGAACCTTTCCTTGAGTCTTATTGTGTCGGTTATACCTTATTCTAGCTCAAGAATTCTTCCCTGTTGATGTTTCTATCCTAAGCTCGAGGGTGAACTACTGTTGAGCATTTATGAGCAGTCAATTTGATGAATCAGAGGAAAGTATAAGGTATTAACACATTTGGTGATTTACATAAAAGAGAAGTGACTTATATGTGTTTTTTTTAATTACTGTGTGATTATTTATCTATTTTTTGTTATGGGTTTTTCCTGCACAATTATGCATGTTTATATTGTTGTTAGTCTACATAATTTTGTTCATAGGCAGAGCATTTTTATTAATTAAATCGTATTAGAGAGGAAGAATTTAGTGTGGAATGGACTAGCTTGGGGCTAGGGATGCTACAATCATGATTTATCATTACAATGAAATATCTGGATTGTTGGAAGAATTGTACATAAAACCTAGGTAAATGGGGTTTTTCAATCTTAGATCCAAATGAATACAACCACCCTTGTCTCTTCATTTTAATGAATGTCTCAATTTAAGGAAGTGGTAATAAAACAATAAATGGTGGCCGATTGATTTGGAGTGGATCATTATATAATTTTTCATCTACGTTGTTACTTTTTGGGTGGAAAATTTGAAAGGGTTAGCTTGCAAGGTCCATTTTAGGGGTAGGTCCTGGTTTTGTGATCTAGGGTTTGTAAACTTCAAGATCCATTTTGAGGCATCAAATGACACTTTTTGGTGTCAAACCTTTGTAATATTAGCTACAACACATGGAAACATTTATACAGACTAAAATCTTTCCAAATATATGAAAATGACCTCAATTCGAGTTCATTAGTGGAAGTTATGCCTCTCATAAGTTGGCCTACCCTGTTAACTACCATGGTATCGATTGGATGCCATGTTAGATACCATTACTAACTGATGTGGGGCCAAAAAACCTAACACTAATTGAGGGTTGAGGCATGAAAAAACCCCAAAAATAACCTTAGCTGGCTATCAAGATATGTTAAATACTAGGTCACTAAGAAGAGAAGGGGTCCCATTCTTTTGTTTTTTATTTTTCCATAATTGAATAGATCATATAGGAGTGGGACATTGAAGAATAATAGATGAGGTAGAAGATTCTATAAAATCCATTCAGACCACATTTTCCATGGAAAGTCCATAGCAAATACCTCTTTCTTTGTACTTGTATTTCATAACTGAGAAAAAGAGATAAAAGCATAGGATTCACCTTCTAGATACCTTTTCTCCCATATTGGGTTTCCCAGGTCACATCTTATGTTCATTTTTTAGAATGTTGTCTTCATTTCCTTGTTTCTTTGATTTCAATTTCAGTTATTTCCATAATTTCAATCACTATGCTAGTAATATTAAATATGATATCTAAGGTAATAAACCACATAATAAATTTTTCAGAATATTATGATATGTTTTGGGACAAGTTGTTCCTATGGAATATTCATGGAAGTGTATATATCATATTGGTATCAAATACATATTCTTTATGTTTTTGTGGGAATTTACAAGATTTGGGAATTGGATTAAGAAGGAAGTCTCAAAACCCTATCCATGGGGGTGACTCCATTTGTAGGAACCCATGGGATGAGGTAGAGGAGATATTTTCAAAGTTGGAATAAGAAGTTTTTGATGTCTATCACAACATGGCCCTCCTCATGGTGGATCTAGCATACATGTTTATAACTTTTTGGGAGGTTGGTGACTCTAACTCAAAATTTGGATTAGATGAGAAATCAAAATTTAATGAAGACCCATAAAAGGAGACAAAACTATATCCATAGAAATAGAAACCAAGTTCTAGTGTCATTACTTCTTCACAATATCTATTCAAAATGGAAGTGAAAGTTGACATCAAACCCTACCAAAGTGATATTGATGTATTTAAGTTGAATCATTGGCTACAATGGTTAGAATTTTATTTTAGTGTCCATAACATAGGAGAAGATACAAAATATTTCATTTTCCCAACCAAAATTAAAGGGTCATGCCCTAACTTGGTGGGAAATTCACACAAAGACAATTAGGTTGGAGGGTGATCCCCTTATAAATAAGTGGGAGTATTTTAAAACCCCCATGAAGTCCCAGTTCTACCCTCTTGGGTGTGTAAAGGACCAGTGGATTTTTTGGAATTAGTTCATGTTGACGAAAGGGAATTCTATAGTACACCATCGAGTCCAAAAAAATGGTGATTATACATGGGTATATCTCCTAAGAACCTAGACGTAATACTTAAGTATCTAGGGGTTCTACACAATAATTTATGGAGGCAAGTGATGCTCTTTAAAATTAGGATAATTGATGAGGCCAGTGTGCAAGAGTAATATCTAGAGGATATAGGCAATAAGAAAGGAAAAACAAGTGGTTCCAAATAGAAACAACATGAATATTCTTTCAAGGAGTTGAACAATAAGTGTAAAGGAATGGAAAAGAAGACAACAACCACCACATATCAATGAAAGGATCCAAACAACCACTGCAACCATTGTAATATTGATGGTCACATTAAATACAAGTGTTGGAAGATACACCCAAAGTTGAATTCAAAGAACCATAAGATGATGCCAATAAGAAGAAGTTTATATCCATGGATTCACTCAACCAAGTAGAGAGAAACTAATATGTAGATGAAAATATTATTTTCACTAAAATGCAGAAGGAGGTGAACTTGAGTATCCTTCATCACAAGGAAAACATGGAAATGACTAAACCCTTTCATATTAATATCTATGTGAATAAGACAAATGTGGATTCTCCATTCAATTCAATTTCATAGGTTGACACAATAGAAAAATATCTAGTCAACAAGATTATATTGGAAGTTCATTATCATCCTAATCCATATCCATTAGCATGGGTAAATAAGGATGCAGAGCTAAAGATCACTAAATAGTGTAATCTCAAATTTTCTGTAAGTGTAGACTAAATTGATGAAGTTTAGGTAGATGTAGTACCACTTGATGTGTGTGGTTTAGTGTCTAGAAGCCCCTAGTAGTTAATGAGGAATGGAATCATCTTCAATGGAGAGGAGACCAGTACCACCTAACCAAGGATGGGAAGTATTTCATCATCAATGAACAAAAAGGTAAATCCAATATCTCTCTTATAAGTGCTAACTAAGCCAATAAGTTGACCAATTATATTAAGAAGATTTTATTACTTTTCTTAAGAGAGAGTCAATCATGTGATGAATTAGTAAAAGTAAAGGCATATCTAGAGGGAGGTAACAAAGAGTAGAAACATCATTTGAAGGAGTTGTTGCAGACATACAAGTAATTTATTCACGATCCTAAAGGGTTACCACATAAGAGGGAAGTGGATCATGAGATATAGTTGTTTCCTGAGTTCCCATTTCCAAATATTGGGATGTAAATATAGTCCATCCTAGAAGAATATGGAGCGGAGAAATAGTTGTAGCAGGGAATAATTTGACCAAGCACCTCACATTGTGGGTAATATATCACCATATTACCCAATAGTTATGGGATTTAACAAATGTGTATCAACTACAAATATTTGAACAAGATCACCCTCAAGAATTGGTACCCTCTTATTAGGATCAATGATTTTTTAGATCGGTTTTATCATGCCAAGTACAGCTTGGTGAAGTACTTGTCATGCTACAACTGATCTAAGAAATCATTGATCCTAAGAAGAGGGTACCAATTCTTGAGGGTTATATTGTTCAAATCTTTGTAGTTGGTACACATTTGGTAATTCCTACCCTTATTGGGTATAATGATGATTGATGACCCACAAGCTGCGATATCACTAGAAATGAGTTAGAAAACAAGAAACCTATAATACCACCTTCAAGACAAGGCAAGGTATTTATGAATGGATTGTAACACCTTTTGTTCTAGGTAAAGAACCAACTACATTTATGCATTTGATTAAAGATGCATTATGTCCCTTTATAGATTCATTTGTGATAGTGTACTTAGAGGATATATTGGTTTATATCTCTACCTATAAAATGCATATATCACATCTCATGTAGGTGTTATAGACTTTGAAAAATAATGAGACTCTACCTAAAATTAAGAATTTCAAGTTTTCTCAGTAATCATTGGTGTATTTGGGGTATGTGATTGGTGGAGGGTAACTCAAGATGGTTCAACTTATGAGGGTTTACAATCATAAGCATATAAATACATGGGATGAAAATTTGATTTATATTTAACACTCTTATAACCAAGTGGTCCACACTTATATCAATAAGTCCCATTTTGAAACTTTATTTGGCTATTTTCCACCATCACCCTTGGATGTTGCATATGGAAAACTAGGAGGAGTGATGGAAAACATCACATGGGATGCATTGAACATAAAATTATTTTTTGAAATGATTAGGCCGATACACTTGAAAGTACATGAGACATTGAAAAAGTTATAGGAAAAGTACAAGGCCCGACATGATCAACACATAATTGAGAAAACATTCAAGGTGGGAGACACATTTTGGTTGTATTTGAATAAATAAAAGCTACAGGGTCTTGGTAAGAATATCAAGGATATATGGTATAGTCCTTTTCAAATATTGGAGAAGGTCGAGATAATTCTTATAAATCCATTCTACCAGCATATATGAACATTTATTTAGTAGTGAATGTGGAAAATCTAAAATGTTATAAGCATTCCACGTTGGATCAAGAAACTGAGGAGTAGGTACTACCTACCCTGGAGGACTTAGCACTAGAAGTTTAGGAAAAGTTGGAAAAATATATTGTTTATCAGAAGAAGTCTAGAACTACTAGAAAAGGTAGCATGAACTTTGGTAGATATGGTTGAAAGAAAAACTTCCATGCAAGGCCAAATAGTACTTTGGGGAGAAGCTAGAGAAATATTTTCCTCAACTCATTCAATAAAATATTTTGGGGACTGAAATCATTTTTAAATGGGGAGGTATGATACATAATGGATCATTATATAATTTTTCATTTATATTGGTATTTTCTAGGTGGAAAAATTGGAAGAACTATCTTGTAAGGTCCATTTAGGGGTAGGTCCTAGTTTGGCGATTTAGGTTTCAAAAAATTCCAGAGCTATTTTGAGGCATCAAATGGAACTCTTGGGGTCCAAAATTTGTGACCTTAACTCCCAACCCCTCAAATTTGTTCTACACACAAAATTCTTTCCAACAATGGAAAAATCACCTCAATCATAGTTCATATGCAAATGTTATGCTTTGTGCAAGTTGACCTACTCTATTGAATACCATGGTACTGAGTGGATGTCATGTTAGCCCCCATAACTCACACACATGGGTCTAGTCATGAATTTCAAGAATATTATAGAGAATACAAAACCATAATACCAATTGAGGGTTGAGGCATGCAAAAACTCTAACCCTAACCCTAGACAACTTTTAAGCTATGTAAATATTGGGTTGCTAGGAAGAGAAGGGGTTCCATTATTTTATTATTTGTATTGTTCCATAGTTGATAGAAGCATCTAGGAGTGGGATATTTAAGCACAATATAGGAGGTAAAATATTTTGTACATCCATTTAGGACAAAGTTTTCATGGAAACTCCATTGTGAGTGACCCTTTATTTGTACTTGCATTTCATAACTGAGAAAAATAGAGCAAAGAATAGGCCTCACCTTTTATCTAGGTTTTCTCCCACATTGGGTTTCCCAGGTCATATCTTGTGTTCATTTATGTGGATAGTGTGTTCATTTTTTTGTTTCTTTAATTTTAGTTTCGTTGGTTTTCATAATTTTGAACACTATGCTAGTAATATTAAATATGATAAATAAGGTAATAAATTGCATAATAAAATATTTCATATTATTGTGAGATATATTGTGATGAATTGTTCTAGTGAAATATCCATGATAGTTTACAGATCAATGACTCTTTTCCTTGGATATAATTCAATGGATGTTCTTGTGTAAGATCAATGGAAAATATGTATCATGACACTTTATATGCATGTATCCTATTGGGGAAGTGATCTACCATGAAAAGATAATATTAGATTAGTTATATTGATTGAATATTTAGATTCCTCCCACGAGGTTCAAGTTTAGTTGGGTTGCAAGGTTTTTGAGGAGCCATGAATGAAAAATATTGCATTCTCCAAATTATATCAACCATTATAATTCATCTAAGATGTTTGGGAAAATTTCAATGGAGGGAGAAATGCATTTCTAGGAATGGCCAATATTTAATCGCTTGAGAAAGATTGACAATTGATAGACTCTCATGGGGGATTCAAGGAGAGAGAAGGATAAAAAGGTTAAGTTGTTGTGAATGGCCTAGATTAAGTTGGGGAAATGAGATCTATATTGGATATGTTATCATGGATTTTAGATATTTTCGATGGATAAGAGAGAAACATTTTTCATGAATGAACCAAATTTCATTATCGATTCAAATTGATGGCTGATAATTCATCACAAAAGTTGAGAAAATGGTTCAAGGAGAGAGACAAAATTTCCATGAAATATTAAGATTTCATTGGTGATTGTTATTGATGGTTGAAAATCCACCATGGTAGTTGGGAAAAATATTTGAGGAGACAGAATCATTTTCTGTGAACAATTAAGATCTCTCTTGCAATCTAAGATAAAAAACATAGGATTAAATCGACCCCTATGTAGTTGGAACATGTGCAAAAGTTAGAGGATGACATGGTAGACCATGGACTCTATGAATACACATCATCTTCCATTTAGGCATGTGACATGTATCATACGATGTCGATAGAAAATTTTATATATATATATATATATATATGAAATATTATTTTGGCCATATGTTGAGCATAAACACTTTGTTTGAGATGAAATTTTCGGTGAAAGTCCATAGTGATGGTGTGCAATTTGTTTTTATTGAGGCTAAATTTGTTGATTCAGCCCAAGAATCCTAAAAAATGGAAATTAATAGTTTTAAAAGTACATTCCTATAGTTATTGTTGGAAGCTCGGTTGATTATGAAATATGGATAGTAAGGAATATGGGTAGGCATACGAAAACCTATAAGAGAATTTGATTAGATTTCAAAGGGTTTGGAGTGGAAATAAAGTAGGGATAATGCCATTATTATGGGAGACTTTTTAGAATTTTTGTAAATTGTAAATGGAGGAAAACTAATCCAAGATAGCAGATTAGGAAAAACAATCTTGTCAACATTTAATCCTCAATCAATATCGAATCACCGAGTTAAAAGTTGTTAACTACTCACAATAAAAATTACTGTTTATAATGGATATAATTGTTTTTTTTATTCTCTATGTATTTCATTCTACAAATAGAAGAATATGGTCTTCGACCTTGATTGCACAAGTTAAAGAAAGCGGAGAACATGCATAGAAATGGTAACTTCTAGGAGCTGAAACATTTCAATCCAAACTCAAAATTGACGATGGTATAGTCCTTGGAAAGGTATTTTATAGGATAATAGTTATCTTTGATCATAATCTAAAAAGGAACTCCTAATTTCTTTAAAAAACTACAAGAAAAGAGCATTTGGGTTTGACTGGACAATGCAATTATCAATGTGGATGACCCCCAAAGTATCTTCAATTTGGATTTTTTTTATTTAAGGTGATATAGGGACATACGAAATATTAAAATGACTAAGGATGAATAGATATATTTCATAATATTTCTTGCATAGTGGTGTGGATTTGGAATTGGATGAGTAAATTAAGGTAAAGATGCTTGTTAACTAGCAGGTGAATGTTGGATCAACGATGGTAAAGGATTATTTGAAAATATTGAACCACTCTTGAAGAGTAGAGATATTCAAGTTGAAAAAGTTGCAACAATATTTTTCAACAATATGTTTAATGCCTCAAATGAATATGGATTCAAGGTTTCTTACATATTTGATTTTATAACCAATCTTGATTATGGGACCAATAAAGGTTAATGGGGCTTTAGCTATAATTAAAGCAAATAATTGATTATAATTAGAATATGAAATTTTGATTTCAAAGAGGATTTGTGGGAGTCATGATCCTTATAGATTACCATTATATACAACAAATTAACAATGACAAGTTTAGGAACCTAGAATATACCAACAGATACAAAAAGCATATTTATACATAAAATGAAGATGCAAGTCATTAACATTTCGATATAAATAGAGTTGAAGAGAATGATTACAAAAGAGAAAGTTATGGAATCTTGGCATGGAAGAGAAAATATTCCAAGAGGAAGAGAGCATGCACTTCACAAATGTTATGGGTGAACCATCTCATGGGAAATTTATATCTATTATGCTTGGAAGAGTAGAAGGATATAAATCAATAACCTATGTGTAAAGGAAGTGAGTAATAGCATATAAATAAATAACTTATGTGTAAAGGAGGCAAAGAAAATGATGAACTTAAATTTACTTGGGGGTTGTTATGAAGGGAATGGGATTAAATATAATGGATGCCTAAGCTATTGAAAGATATTTTAGAATTGAGGAAATGATTTCAATAGTGAGCAAGAATTGTTGGGACAAGATGAAGATAGAGATTGTTGAGTATATTTTAAATATTCAAATGGGTAGAAAATCAAAGTAGAATATAAGGATTGCAACCACATCCATATCGAATTCTCAAAGAGGCATATGAAGTGGGAAGGTTAATTAAGCTTGGTATTGGTTTCAAGACATAATTACATTGAAAGGATTCTATATAAAATAGGAATGACGTAGATTGAAACATTAAGAGTGCTAGAAAATGTTTTAGTAAATAAATTCAAACTTAGGGAAAGATTGAACAAAGAAAGGAAAGAAATTAATGAATCTTGTAATACTACTATGGGATAGAAAAGAGGAATAGACACATTGGGATATTTTGAAGGTGATTAAGAACAGTGGAGTAGAAATTCATAAAAACAAATAGAATGCAAAGGAAACTCAAAGCAAAACCAAGGATTGTTATCATAATTGAGTGAGATTTGAGGGTATCCCAAGACGATGAATGAAGTTGTTAGATGTCAAATCAAGATATAAGATGTGAAGGAATTTTCTATATATACAAATTGTGAAAATGGATAACAAGGTAGACCTAATAATGAAAGATATTTTCTCCCCTTCAAATCTATTTTGTTTTATAGTGTAGATTTGTATGTTTTTAAAAGTATAAAATATAATTGCATATACATGTAGTGAGTTTCTACTTGGTGAGAAAATGATATGCAATGATAT
>JZKD02S1592001.1:178498-192367 GCA_000966675.3 Picea glauca
TCCTACCTGCCATAATAGCCATGAAATCGAGTGCACCTGGGGTGTTGAATGCCGCGCGAGGGAGGAGTAACTCTTCCAGCATGCTACTACTATGGCCGTCCATCAGCATTAAAGGTCGCTCGAGGGTGGCGGTCCTATGCATTTAACAGTCGCTGAGTGCGTGTCCAGATGGCCCTGCGGCGCCTCCGCGTGTCACCCCATCCGGGGCATTAAGAACCATCATTAGAACAAGTTAACCATGATATTAAACTACTTCAGTCATACACAGTCTATTTCATTCATCTCATTGCACAACTATATTTAGATGCAACTTCAATGTATTAACGATCTACCATAACACATAATTATCACATACAACGGTAAACATCATGATTATTCAAGATCAAATACAACCAGTTTCATCACAAAACATCATTGCTTCTAACAGAATAATCATCATACAAGGAAGTCAAGAATATCTACCCATCCCCTCTACCTTCAAGGTTAGGACCCCCAAGACACATAATCAAATCTCAAGTCCAGGATTCATCCGATTGATTTTGACCACTTAAGGTCTCATGACTGGAAATTGTTCTGAGAAACAAGGAAGCATCTAATTCCCATATTTTCAATCCAATCCAAACATCAATTATATCACCAACATACTTATCTATATTTTCTTCAACACCGAAAAATGATCACCCTTTCATAA
Organism: Picea glauca; assembly: GCA_000966675.3. NCBI lineage: Eukaryota > Viridiplantae > Streptophyta > Pinopsida > Pinales > Pinaceae > Picea > Picea glauca. The sequence goes on from JZKD02S1592001.1 coordinate 179,190, forward strand.
CGCCCAATGTATATTATTACAATAATTCATCATCTTACTTATTTAAGGATAGGAAGAAATCCAATAAAATAAGGACATAAACTTAATCAGTAACATAGACCTTTAACATGAAACCTAATAAGATGACAGTTCCATCTTACTCCAGTTTACTAGGAAAAGTGACAACCCTACTAAGTACATCCAAGTAGAAGTATACTAATCTATATCAAAATTTAAACAAGGAAAAGAACAACAGAGAAAATATCTCAGCACAATGTAAACATCATAAGATTACTCTGTACTTTTGTGAACCAACTGATACTGTGAAGAAATAACCTTGTAACTGAGTGAATTTTTTTTCTAATATTGAGTTAATAAGTTTCTGTAAGGAACCTGAAATTCCTCTTTCGGGTGTAAAAGTGCAACATTTCCAGAGCCAACTCTAGAAGTGCATGGACAGGCTCCTTGGAAGGCCTAGTTCAGAAGAAATAGTCCTTTGTGTGTGCAGAGATTCTCTCAAGTCGAGTAGAGGTATCTAACCTTCTAAACTACGAATATTAGAAGAGACACAAGTACATAGGGGAGGCACAAGTACGCACTCAACAATTACAATCTAGATCTTAGGAGGGATGTGCTATTGAGTGCTGGAATTCATTTCAAAGGAAAAGATCAAGAGGGGAAGCATTTTCACGATTCAAAAGAAGAAAAACAAAGGTTTAAATCTCTTCAAAGGAAACTAGTGGTTGAGTTTTGATCATGAGGAAATCTCTGCGACCCGAAACATGAGAGGCACCCACACAATGAAGAAATGCAATGTGTCCTCCCTCCCAAATAGTCGACATGTCATCATTGCCACATACTTATACTATGGCTCCAGTGAAGCGATTGAATAAATGCCCTGGTCATTTACTCTGAATTTCACGGTGCGCGAAACCCAATCCTTTATCAAATCGGGCATGGTTTTATCATATTGTGTGCACTCCTTTTCTTTGAATTCATCCAGGAATTCAACATCATATGTATATTCATATGTCATCGGAAGCTTATATATGGTTTGGATATGTTCTGGTCTAAAAGTCTCGACCGCGACCCATTGTTGGTTCATGATAGTTCTGGTGGGTAGGTCTATGTGATCCAACGCCCATCAGATCATATCATAATATGGGAGCAACTGTGGTCTAGTCGCTACCTTGTGCATTCTGGATTGAACAACTATCTTGTATTTAGTGTTTAGGTCATCCTTTTCATTGTCATCTGAGTCTGAATAGTTCACCAATTCTGATTGAAGAATGTTCGAAACAAATGACCAACAGGGGACCGAGTCGACACTCCGGGGCGAAGTGTCGGAGACATTGTCTGAGCCTTGTCCTACGACCTCGACATTCGCCTTTGTTGCTTTCTGTGGAGCCATAGCTAAAGTTTGTGTTTTTGCCCTTCTGCGATAGAACTGTGTATACATGCAGAAATTAATTCACTCAGAAATGACGAGCTGTGTGTGCTTATGAAAATGCTTTCATTATAATAAAATGAAACTCTTATATATATTTGAAAATTCAGTACTTTTCGAAATAAGCCTGTCAAATCGTAATTAGAAACAAATTAATTGCATGAAATCCGATCTTATATGCGTGGATTTACCCTTATTCTCCATAAATGTCATAAATTTATGGCGGTTTGACAGTCAGTCGAAGTATGGAGAGAAAATGTCTATCTCGGGAAACGTGTAGACCTCGGGGCGTGGGATATATCTTGTTTTATCTTAGATTATCAAATCTTACCAACGTTAATCAATTCCTTCGCCATTCGTTATATCATGGGATTTCTTTTAACATTTTGAGTCCCTAACTCTCGAGACCGCGAGGGCTGATTTGACTTAATCAAAGGTAATCACGACTTAAGGCAAAATCAATTTTATAATCGTTTTACTCGCCGTATCGCAACTCGGAACTTCGAAGATAATTTTCTGGAAGACTAGTATGTCGAGTCGCGAAACCGTGAGATGGCGATAATTAAGACTCAATTAAGAGTAAGAGAAACTTGGATTAGGTGATTAATTAATCATGCTATAATTACATCGCGACTTCGTGAGTTGGGGTTTTAGACGCCGTAACTTTCAAAAAGATAGTGCCGAGTGGTGAAACGTCGAGAACGACTTTTAACCATGGTTAGATTTTTTGCCTTTAATCCTTGACCAGGGTTATCCTGAAAAGACCTCGTGTTTTCGGCTCTCAGGGCTGTAAAAATAAAAACTTGGGTTTGGCGAACGCCGAGGCGCGAAACCTAGACGACGTCTAAACACGAGTTAAAGATTTTACCCTGTTTACTGTCTCGAGTGAAGATTTAAATGACTTCACCGTTTCGCTGCTCGAGACGTGCGAACTCATGGATTATAATATCCGACTTGCGAGATCCCGAAGTAAAACAAAAAGGAGCAAACATTCTTACGAAAGTGGACTTGTTTAGAGAGTAGAAAAAGTATCGCTACCTACGTGACAAGGTTTCAGAGGTCTCATCATCTCGGAAGGAAAAAGACAATCAACTTTAAATTTCAAGTATCAAATTGAAAATTGTGACAGGCCAAAAAACAAAGGCGGCTCCAACACAGTCAATGAAAAATTTGACATCATAACAATGTTCCCAAAAAGTTCGATCCCCTTCCCTTCTACGTCAATTTCTTTATAGAATTATTCCTCATGGACATATATCCCTCATGCATAATTCATTAATTTTTAATAATTCAGTCAAAGGATTAATCACCCACTACAAGTGTCATATTCTCCCCAGGTTGCACAAGTAATTTCTCTTTTATTTTTATTTAAAAGACATTTTTCCTCACATTTCCCCATGTGTTCCTATTTTTTCTTTTAGTTGTCTCTTAGTTCCCCAATCACTTTGTTAATGGGTGTCTCCTAACTAGAGTTTTAGTTAGAGTTATATTATGAGTCTTCTTCTAGTTAGACTAGGGTTGGTTGACTCAATATTCTATTCTATGCACAACCCATTCTCTCAAGTTGTTATTTATTTCTAATCAAATATTCATTTTTAATAATTTTATGTACACGTGTTCATTTTATCAATTCTTTAGGTTTTTACTTACTATTCCTAACATTTGATTTACTTCAAATATTAAACTTATGTCACAATTCATTTAGTCCTTTACTAAATTTTAGACTTAGACTTCGACTTCTGTTAGGATTTACTAACTAATAATCTATTGTTTAATTAATTATTTTAATTCAACAAGGTCTAATTATTTCAATGTTTTCTAGGCCACCTATGTTTATTGACTCAGGTTTCAATTGCATGATGTGCCCTTCAAGACGCATCTTCGTGCTCCAAGGGTGCCACTCACGTTGACTTGTTTTGTAATTTTTTCCAACCCCTTGGAGTCAAAACTCCATTCGGTCAACCTTGTGAGAGACTAAGGGCTTCTAAGGAATAAGTAATCTTCCTTATTGTGCAACCCTTAGAAATATTCATGAGTGAATGTTTCAATCTTCCCACATGACATCGTGGACCTTTCAAACTAAATAATCATTAACCTACCATTCGATCCATGGAAAGAGTGCTAGTAGGTTGTGACAGGGACTCTGCCACACCTCTCCCTCAATGTCTGGTTTCTGTGCAAGGTGCCTTTACTCCTTATGTGAGTCATATTATCAAGAATCGTCAAGCCTACATCCACTGACAAAAACAATGTAAAAAATCCATATACATAAATTATACTAACATCCATCATACATCATATGTGGATAATAATGAAATAATAAAAAAATACAATCCACTCCTTGACTCAATCCAGAGTCCAAGGTATCCCATTGATGCCATAGACATCATAACATGCCATGTGTTCTGCACAATCAGGACAACTTGTTAAAGCATTTGTTAATATGCAGATATATATACATCAATATAATCCATAAGACATAACACCTCAACATCATCATTTATAACCCATAATCTGAATGAAATCACAATGTACCATACTCGGATCACTTGCAAGCAAGTGTCCTCAAAGAATAAGTCAATAATAGTATGCTCAGTAGAGTGGGATGTTACATACACCCCCTCTTGTTCTAAAATTCATCCCAAAGTTTGTACATTATATGTAAAAGAAAGTAAATAAATGTATATGCTATATATCTATATTCCTAATCTATCAAACAAGTAAGGAAATTTGTTGATGCATCTCATATGCGCCCTCCTAGGTAGCCAAGTGTGGACTATAATTGTCCCACTGGACCTTGACCTCATGAACTGTTCGACGTCATAGTTGTCAAATGAGATGGTCTAGAATGTGGATTGGCTCTACCATGAGAGAACCCTCGTATGATACCTACAAAGAACTCATGTCAATAACATGTGAAGGATCACTAATATAATGTCTCAAAATAGATACATGAAATACATCATGCATATGCCTCAAAGAATCATTAAAGGCTAGTCGATAAGTCTTGTTTCCTTTATTTTCCACTACTTCAAAGGGTCCCATAAACCTAGGAGAGAGTTTATCACCCTTTCCAAACTTGATCGAACTCTTATGAGGTTTTACCCACAATAAGACTCTGTATCCAACTTCATAACTGTGGTCAATGCGATGCGCATCAACATAGATCTTCTGCCAATATTGCGCTTCTTTAATACTTTCTTTGATCGATTGCATATGTTCTTCCATTTCTTGAATCACTTCTGGTCCTACCAGAACCCTATCCTCAAGTCGATCCCAACTTAACAATGTCCAACACGGTCACCCATAAAGAAACTAAAATAGTTCCATCTTAATCGTACTCTTATAGTTGTTTTTGTATGCAAATTATACTAGTGGTAAGAATTATTCCCAATGTTTCTGTTGGTCCATTACATACATATGCAACATATCCTCCAAAATTTGGTTTGTCTTTTCAATTTTCTCGTCTGTCTCTGGGTGATAAGTTGTTCTAAAGTTTAATTTTGTTCCCAAAGCCTCTTGGAAACTAGTCCAAAACCATGTTGTAAACACCGATCCTCAAGAGGATATGATTCTTTTGGCACCCAATGTAATATCAAAATCTTGCTGACAAATACTCTAGCTATGTTAGGTGCTTGATAGACCGTATGAATTGGAATAAAGTGTGCACTCTTCATCAGAGTGTCAACTACCACAAAAATTGAATCGTTCCTTCTTTTCGTCAGTGGCAATCCAATGATAAAGTCCATCGAAATGACCTCCCATTTAGATTCTAGAATAACATGTGGCTATAACAATCCTGTTGGATGTCTATGTTCAGCCTTCACTTGATGACAATTCTAGACATATTTCCATGACGTAATTGACTATGTCTTCTTTAATTCCCTTCCAGAAGATTAAAGGCTTAAGGTCTTCCTTCATCTTCATGACTCCCAGATGAGCCATGTATATTGATTGATACACTTTACTCAAGATCAAAATTCTTAGTTTGTCACTACGCGATACACAAATTCTTTTGTCAAATATCAACAATGCATCGTCGTCTAGTGAATAACCTTCATACTTCAGTACCATCATTGTATATTTTCCAATATTATTCTTAACTTCTTTATACCAAACATCATCGATTTGTAGAGTTAGAATATTTTCTTGAATATTTGTCTTAAGAGGAAATATCAAAAATATTTGTGGCCTCCTACTCAATGCATCTGCCACTTGGTTCATAGTTCCTATAATGTAAGTAATTTCAAAACCGTATTCACTAAGTAATTATGACCAACGCCTTTGTTGTGCGTTCAGGTCACTCTGCGTAAAAATATGATGCAATCCATAATGATCTGTCTTTAATTCCAATTTTTGTCCAGTCAAATAATGCCTCCATACTCTCAAGGCATAAACAATAGCTAATAACTTCAAGTCATGTGTTCTGTAGTTCTCTTGATGCTTTCTCAATTTCCTTGAAATGTAAGCGATCACTCGACCGTCTTGCATCAAAACTCCGCCTAACCCTTCCTTGGATGCTACCATGCATACCAATAAATCCATGTCCATGTTGGGGACTTTTAGTATCTGTTTTGTTGTCAGAAACTCTTTGAGCCTTTGAAATGATTCCACTCATTTCTCAGTCCACAAGAATTTCGTGTTCTTCTTCTACAATTCCGTGATTGGATTTGTTATGTTCAAAAATCCTTTGACAAATCGTCGGTAATATCCTGCTAAACACATAAAACTGTGTAATTCATGTATGTTTGTCAGTGCTGGACATTCCATAATAGCCTCCACTGTCGTTGGATCCATCGCGATACCTTCAACATATATTATATGTCCCAAGTAGTGAATCTTAGATTCGTAAAGAGACAATTTTGATAGCTTCCCGTACAATTTGTTTTCTCTTAGGCATTGCAGGACCAACTTCAAGTGTTCATCATGCTCTTATTTCATCCGAGAATAAATCAATATGTAATCAATAAAAACTCGAAAAAACTTTTCCAAGTATTCACGGAACACCCCATTCATCAAACTCGTGAATACCCCCGAGGTGTTTGTCAATCTGAATGGTAAAAATAGAAACTCATATTGTCCAAATCTCGTCTTAAAAGTGGTCTTATGGATATCTTCTTATTTAATATGTAATTGGTGATATCTTGATCTCAATTCAATCTTTGAAAATACCATCGCCCCTTTCATCTGAACAAACAAATAATCTATTCTAGGAAAAAGATATTGGTTCTTAATAGTCTCTTTGTTCAATCGACAATAGTCGATACAAAGTCTCCACGATCCATCCTTCTTTCTCATGAAAATAGCTGGTACACGCCAAGGTAACACACTTGGATGATAAATTCCCAAATCCAACAATTCCTTCAATTTCATTTTCAACTCCTGCAATTCATGCGTTCACATCCGGTAAGGAGTTCTTGCAAGAGCTTCAGTTCCCGGTTTCAATTATATTGTAAAATCCAACTCTTTTTTGAGCGGTAAACCGGGTAGCTGTTCTGGAAACACATCTACAAACTCTTGCACCATATGAAGTTTTTCTAGTCCTTTTTCCTTGCCCTTTTCATTTAGCGCTAAGATTTCATATAGTCTGCATCCCTTGCACATACTCTTCTGCAATTGTAGGGAAGAAATGAACCTAAAGGACACTCCTTCATTTCTTCCTACAATCACTCTACTTTGTCCAAGATCATCTGTCAAACATAAACATTTCATCTTATAGTTATGTATCACTTCATGCAATTCTAACAAATCCATACCGATCACTATGTCATAAGATCCTAATATCGTGACATAAATATCTTCCTTTGTTACAAAGTCTCCCAAGTTAAGGCTACATCATGTAACCTTTCCTCCAACCTTTTGTTTGACACCTGATGCCATTTCTACGTACATGAACTCATCCTGCTCGACTTCCTTTACCTTAATTCTCTTCATCACTGCACTAGAGATGAAGCTCTCTGTAGCACCTAGATATATCAATATACTGTAGTTTTGGTCTTTGATTGTACCTGACATCTCTAGCATAGTGGATTGATGCTCATCCTGGTGGTTGTTCACTGTTGCATGTATCCTAGGGGATTTGACCAAATATATAACTGTACTGGGTCTTGATGATTTGGCCGCTCTAGCCTTCTCAATTGAATAGTCTCACTAGTATTGTGGCTCACCACATGTCCAACATCCAATCTTCAGTCTAGTGCTCCTAGTCCCCGAAGAAACATTTGTTGGTCTAATAGCCTCTGATACTGATATTTTATACTGAATAGGCCTAAAATACTGTTGTGGTTGACGTTTTTGTTGTTGTGGTCCTCTATAAGGAGTCTTCTGTTGAGGGTTGTCATCATGGTGTCATAAACATAGGTCCTCTAGGCGTATCTTGATGCCTTGTAATATGTCAGGATGGTGCCTGATGTTGTTTGTCTCCTGATGACATCTGTCCAGTCTGTTTATAGGGAGTCCTACCCTAAACCCCATCATTCAAATCTTCCCCATCTATGAGGGCCTTATGAACTGTAGTATGCATCATGCAAAGTCTGAGGCATTAAGATCCTCACCTTCGCATGAATGTTGAAGTTAAGGCCAAACAAAAACTTGTTGACCTTCAACATCTCTGTGTTCAGATGTGGAGCATACCTAAGTAGCTCCATGAATCTGGCCTCATACTATGGCACCATATGACTACCTTATCGTAAGGTGTTTAACTCAATAATATGATGCTCAATGAATTCTTCGGACAAATACCTCTCCCTGAATCGTTCCTCAAACAGTTCCTGTTAGCACTTGGTAAATTTCCTAGAGGTTGACAATAGAAGAAATCTACTAACGTAACTTTATCCAACCGCTTTTGAAGCTGGGATATAGCCCTTCCAACTTCAAAGAGGGATCTCTATATGATTTAGCTATGTTTCAAATTTTAAATATTAGGCTAGATAAATAAATAGGTCAGTTTTTGTTGTCGTAGTGTTTTTCGAGTTGGTTGAGATAGTCTACACATGAATTGGGCTATGGGGTGTATGTTTTAAATAAAATATGAAATCCAAACCAGAAACGCAAAGGAAAACTTTCACAGGGTGAGATAATATAATCAATGGATTCTTTAACAGCATAGATGATGAATAGCAGAAAAGATGAGAAAGATAATTTCAATAACGAAGAAGTTAGGAATTTCTTTATTGAAAACACCAGAAGATAAAACACTAAAATCTTTCGAGTCAGAAATAGGGTATACGAGATAAATCCTGCAACATTCGTTACTTCTAAAGATTAGATTTCAGAAAACAATATGATAAAAAAGCGAGAATAACATTCAACTTAGAGAGAAAAACATCACTAGTGAATACACGCAAGAATCCTGTAACAGTGCCTCTTTGTATTAATGGAAGATCTCTTCAAAAATATTACAGTCTAATAGCTTCAGGGTGTGAATATCAACAACCCTCAATACTTCTAAAGATGAAGTATTTATAACTCAAATTACAAACGATCCTGTCATTAATTACCAGGACGTGCTAAATCTACTTTTATCCTGACTAACTTAACAAATTGCATAAATCTAGGAACTGCTTGATGATGTGGTGTAACTGCATGCTGATTGTTGGGTGGGCCGTTAATGAAGCCTTTTCACGACCTCATCTGACTGGATAAATGACTGGGCTGGGACAACTCATCTGCTACTCGTTCAAGTCACAGAGTTCCTCCCATCAAAGATAACTGGGCACGTTGACTTTGAGTAGCCTTCGATACACTTCGTCCATTTCTGTGCACTTGGCGAAGGTAATCTTGGTGAGAAAGATGTATCAAATCTCATGTTGGATACTGATGTCCCACTAAAGGGCATATAGAAATGCCTTGCTAGTGATGCTCCCTTGAATTCCTGCAAACTTTGAACTGTCCTTAGCCACATCGACCAATCTCTTCTTGTAATATGGGATTGTCATCAATTTATCATTGATTACCTTTAGACCAGGAAGACCTTTCTTCTGTAGAGCCTCAATCTTACTAAAGAATATTTGTACCCCTAGGTCCATGGCCTAAAAATTTTCTTTTAGATGAAGCATTAATCCTCTCTTGGTCAAAACTCTTTTAACCTCAAGGATGGTCTCTGTTCTGTCTTCAATTTTTAGCTCTTCCAACTCTTTTCTGGTCTTAGAATTTAAGAACTTGATGATCTCGTTTGCCTGTGTTAGCATCTCTCCCAATTCTGATCTGATCTTTTCAATGGCCTGGTTGCTTCTTTGTACCAATTCATTGTTCTCAAACATTATATGTATCATGGGCCATATCTCATTCATGGACTTGGTGATGTTTGTCCATACACTTTCTTTAACCTCGGTCAAAGTTTTTCCTGCCACTGTTTTCTTTCGGAGCTGCTGTAACTCCTGTTTGAGCTAATCTGTCACCTTCTTTTCCTTGGAGAGGCTAGTTTGAAAGGAATATTTGAGTTCTTAAAGGTTCTCAATCCCCTTTTTAAGCCTGCATATCTCTGTTCCTGTAGGTTCATCTTTTCCATAGACTTATCCAAGTCGATTGTCTTTTCCAGGGATGTCAATGGAGTCACGGATGGGACTTCTGTCACTGATGCTGTGCTCACTCCTGAAATTGGAATAGCACTCAATGGAATGACTTCCTTTGGCTTCATTTTCTCTTTCTCTTTTAATAGCTTCTCCATCTCAGCTTCCATTTCCTTAAGCTGTGCATTCTGCTCCATGAGTAGCTTGAGCATTTCGTCTTTCTCTCCTTCTTTCTCGGCTATCTCCTTCACATGCGAATCCTCTGTGGGCGGGAGATTCAACTTTTTCCTTAAGGAGGCTATGTCAAAATTATTCTTCTTAATCATCTCCTCAGATGCTTTCACATTTGCAGGATCGTAACCGATCTTGAGGACCAGTTCCTCTAAATTCTTGATCCTATCGTCCTTGGAAAAGGACGATATCTTCTCCAATTTCAGTTGTGTTTGAACATTGTTCAGGGGCACTTGCAGTTTGGACGCAGTAGTGGAAGCATGCACCAGCGTGTAAAAGACCATTTCCCCTATCTGCTTGTGCATATCCATCTGATCGGCCAGATGCACGTCCTTCATCTGGAATTCGAAGGTGGCCCTTTTATAGTTAGTGATCACCTTTGGATCTGGTACATGTGCCTAGAGGAATGCCATATGATTTCTTCCCTTCTCAGTGTCGAATGTCGATAGAAACCTATGTTGCGCAATCGACGTCTGCTTCCAGAACTGGGCGCAAGTACTACTGGTCAGGGTCTGGTTCCTTTTCTTGATCAACTCATACTTTTCGAAGATAATAAGTTTCGGTCCCACCTTGTTTGGCTGGGTGGTCAATGGAGAATCTGTAGATTTTTTTGGCAATACTGAGGTTATGACCTTATGGAGGCTCGAACCGAAGGGTGGCCTATCAACTTTGGTCACTGTAGTAGACGGGGCTTCTTTTTCCCCGGTCGGGCCAGGAACTGAAAAAGTCTTAGGCCTCTTGGTATGCAGCTAGAATTTTTCTGACGATACCTCTGTGACAAGTGGAGATAAATCTTGCCTAGGCCTTTTCTCTTTCGGGACCTGTGGCATGGTTGTTTGTGAAACAGTGACTGGGGGATCCTGCTGTTCTACTTCAACCAATGTGTTAGGATCCCATACTTTCTGGTTTACAAATTTTTCAACTTTAGGCCTAGCTTCATGAACATATGGGATGTTCTTGTTTTTTACTCTCATCTCGGAGATGATACCACATGGATTGTAATTCCATGGGAAGCTCATGGAGAGATTCATTTCCCTTAGCATCCTATCTGCTTCTTCCCCAATGCCACGATTGTTGCATATGAAGGAGCCAATATGCTCTTTGATCCTGAGTTGTTGTTTTTTCTTCAGTGACACAAAATGGATATCATCGGAATTTATTATCTGCCTTATATATTCCAATGCAAAAATTTTGACAGGCAGGTATTTGGGCAGCTTATACGGTGCCAACTCGCACCCGTATACTCTGATCTCAGTGTAATCTTTGTACAAATACCAATCCCCTATATTTGAGTTATCCGAGAGATGCAGGATCCTCTGAACTTCATCATTTATTCGAGGCTCAGGTCTGCCGCTAAGCATACTTACCATAGGGTGGTAGAAGTGATCAATGAACTCCTTGAAACTGAACTCTATGGAGTTGTTCTTGAGCAAGGAGGTCCATGCTGTCACTGCCTGGGGTCTACCATCTCCATCCATCTTCTGCATGGAAAAGATGAATTTGTCCGCTTGGAAAAAGATGAACAAGTATGCTAGTATGGACGAGTATTAGAACATGCCTTCTATGGTGAAATTCACGAACTGTTCGTGAATATTGTTCACCAGGAATGTACTGAAATAAAACTGGGTGGTGGGCTTTTCATTGGTAGAGAAGATGGATAGAAAACCCATAATGGGTTTATCTACCCACTAATTAGAATAGTATCCTAATAAAGCACAAAGGGATGAGATGATCTGGTTTCCTTTAGTCGAGAACATGGAGGAAGGATAAGGAGGATTTGTGGAGGGAAATTGAGCAGATGGGGGGAGGAAAAGATCGAATATTTGAGCTCTTTGGGGGAATGTCATTTTCTGGTATAATTCTGTAAGAATTTCCAGGTTGAAGGGTGACACAGAGTCGGCTCAAGGGATTTGCATCATCTGGTCTATGGATTCGGGCATGATGAGGAAAAGAATATCTTCGGACGAGGAGATGACGACTCTTTGCTCGAGAATGTAGTGGGCTTGGCACTTGAGAGAAAACTCTGGAAAAGGGTGGATCTGAGGGAAGAGGTAAAGGGGTAAGTTGGACTCCCAGAGTCCGATTTCATCACTCTGGTCCAGGAAGACTTCCTTGAGCCATGAATGAAGGTCTGCGAAATCAAAATCGCACTTTGCATCTGCGATCAATCGGTCTTTGTTGACCAGTGGGATCCTGTCAAGGTCGACAGGAGGCGGGAGGAACAGATTCTCCTCTCCTTCTGCTTGTTTGGAATTTGGTGCCATTACTACAACAGTACCTCCAAGAAAAACAACGTTAGCGGGGTGGCTGTTGGTGGGGGCAACTGATTGTAATGGAGGAGAAAACAAGGTAAATCTCTCTGGTGCGATGAGTGGGTAAATGGTGAGAATAGGAAGAAAAAGGGTAGTTTTGAGTAAATGGGTTTCCGTTGGGCGCGGGAGACAGGTCATCTAGTTAACAGATAGGTCATACAGTAATAAATGGCCAACGGATCACTTAGAGTGTGAGATGGCAGGTGACGGTGACTGAGGGATATGGATGAGTGACGTGGCGGCTATCGATTGGGGGTAAAGGTCATAGTGAGGGGGCTTGCCACGAACAAATGGGGGGGAAGGACTGAAAACAGTTATGGGACGTGACTATTTTGGGAAAGGTGGATGGTGACTTCCAGAGGTGACGAAGGTCTGTCAGATAGTAGGAGATGATGGGACTCGGGGCCATTAGATCGCTGCCACATATAAAGAGGGACCCGCCAGAGGAAAAATACCATTCCGGAGCCCCCCTCAATTAAAGGCAGATCAGTCGGGGGGGTCTGAAATACATCTTGGGCCATTGATCTGCGCGCGTGCTTCTGAGATGGAGATCTATGCGCTCTGTTTATGACACATTTCGGACCCCCCCCTCCATTAAAGGCAGAATGGACGGGGGGGTCTAGAATCCAACGTTGATCGTAGATTTGCGTGCTTGATCCTGAGCCGTCCAGATGCGCATGGGTATTATCAACGATTCCG